>VDFB02373365.1:244393888-244497195 GCA_007258455.2 Sequoia sempervirens
GATAAAATGAGGAGATTAACCTCTTATTTATAGATGAGATTGATGGATGAATGTCCAAAACAGAGCAATGTGGGACTAAGAATTAACCAATGGAAAAGTGCCACTTGTCAACCTATGAGTGGATGGAGGATGTGCAAGTTTTGAGGATTGTGCAAAGAGGGGGGAGATTCAAATTCAAAATATGGCTTGAAGGATGAGGTGAAAGGTGAAGTTAATGCACATGGCTCAAGGAAAGGACATGTAAGAGATTTTAAATGCTTTGTTGGAAGGGACAAGTCCTTTTGGGGGGAGATTTCAAATTTGAGGAATATTCCATCTTTGATGCCTTTTTTTGAATGAAAATAGATGATTTATAAATCAATTAAATTGATTTTCATGTGTAAGTTGCAAAACATAGAGGATTTGATGGATTAAGACTAAGATTAATCAGGATTTGATTAATTTAAATGATGTTAGTTGATTTGACTATTTTTACTTAGATTTTAGAATTTAAATAACTCAAAATGAGAAGAGAATGATTTAGACCTAGTTAAATAAATATTTTTGATTTATTTAACCAAAGGGGGCAATGTTAGATTAAATTAGATAAATGTTTGATTTATTTAATTTAATTAGATGAAATTTAGAGATTTAATCAAATAATATGGATTATTTAATTAAACAAAGATAGGGAGATGAAATGACCTAGCTAATTACATAGAGACAATGACTTAATTAAATTGAGGGATTTATTTAATTAAAAGGGGAATTATGATGACTTTAAGCAAATAAGGCTATTTGATTAAATGGTTAGATAGAGGGATAATTCAGGATGAAGTGATGTTAGTAGATTAGGATTGAGTGCATGTACATTTTACGTGTCTACATTTTTCCCCTCTTTGAAGCAATGTACTTGTTGTGTTGGTTCAAAGAATAACCTTTCCATGATCAAAATTCAAAAATTCTCTAAATTTTTTTCGGATGCCCCATTGCTGCCCCAACAAATGAAGAATTACGTTGGTATACTGGCCCCTCAAGAGATCAGGTGAAGAGGTTTGATTTGAGGGTCGATCTCTCAACAAAGAGGTTCAAGATCAGCTCAACTTGAATATTTGATGTAGACAGTCATTAGCCATGGGTAGCCTCATGCCTATTTTGATAAATTGCACCCACTTGATCCTGATTTGTATCATGACAATTACATTATTAATGATAGAAATGAGATGATTATGATGTTTATATATAATGGATGATATGATGATGCAATGATGATATGGATGCACATGATATGATATGATGTTGCTTTTATGATTATGTAGTAGATGATAAATGTATGGTTTATGAGGTGCCTAGAATAACCAATCTATATTATGCAATGATGGGGATGAATGCATGTGGTATGATTAATTCTTTATATATGGTATGATATGTGTTAAGCAGTATGTTGGCAGTTTGTGGATGCAAGATGGATGCATTAGCAATGATTTATGATTAACTTTCATGGTACCATGTTAGCATGGAAAAGAAAGAGAGAAGACAACAAGAGTTTCCAACAAGACATGAGATGATGATGATGATGATTACTTTTCGAGGATTTGGGATTTTCAAAGGGCCAATTACCTTATGTTTGATAACACACATAAGCATGATGCATCAAGGTATAAAGAACCAGGATGGCATTGTGCCTAGTGTGATGGACTTTGACTCGACAAATAGATAGGAGTATTCTTGTTCACACTTGACATACAGAAACCTTGCTAGGATGTACCCAACAAAGCAAGTATTCGCCAAGTTATATTACAAGAATGTCCAACAAGAACAACATACAAAAGATAATGATCATTTCCCCATTCCTTTCTCTCTAGATCATTTTGATTAGACATCATCGAGAGGTCATTGGAGTGAGCGCAATAAGATAAATCAAAAATAAAAGATCAAGTACACAAACAAGTCAATGTTCTTCATTCCGCAAGCCAAGGAGATGTGTTTTGTTGAGGATAAGTATCTAAAGTGATATCCAAAATGATGCCCATTTTCAGAATGATATATCCTAGGACATGTATTGTATAGGATGATGATGGGTTGAAAAGTTGATTGATAGGCTATTGATATAAAGTTGATTGACATGTTTGCGAATGATCAAGATTTTGATTTTGCATTTAAAGGTTTGAAGTTTGCTTTTGATTTTACATTTGAAGCTTGCTTTTGCTAATTGTTGTGGTTGTTTTTGTTTGTTTTGTGAAAGGGTGAGTATGATGATTGATTATTGTGGGTGAAAGTGAGATGGGATAGATGGATTTTTTTGGGTTTTTTGAATTTTTTTATGTTTTTGAAATGTTTTGAGGTTGTTTTTGGTATTTTTGAAGATTTTGCAAATGTTTTGATTTTCCAAAATTTTAAATGTTTTTGGGTTTTGTCAAATTCTATGAATGTTTTTGGATTTTGTGTCTCGGGGGCTAATCAAAGATTAGCCTTGCCTACATTTAAGCTCAAAGACAACGTAGTTTAGATTCCATGTTTTTGACGTTTTCTATTTTTATGAGTGATTTTGGATTTTGATGTGTTATGGATGTTTTTGGACTTTTCGCACAATTTTGATGACTTGGATATGGATGTGTGTGATGATATCAGTGCTCTATTTAGGATTTTGTTGAACACCAAGCTAAGGTTGACTAATCGAATCGATGGATTGATGATGATAACATTGTTAAGGATACACAACAATGCAAGGACAGTGTTAAGCAACACGAGGATTTAGGATGGATATCCCAAGATGATGATGAATTTGATTGGATTTGATTTTATCAAGATTGATGAAGCTTGGTTTGGAACAACATATGTTTTGGATGATTTGATGTGATGTTGAAGTGCAACTTAGATGCAACTAATAGCGATTACTTGGATTGATGTTCGATGTTTGATGAAGCTTGCTAAGGAACATTTGCTTGTCAAAATATGCCATGGGCTAGTGATTTGGTTTTTTGCTCACAAGTGGTGGACCAATTTGATTTCACATTTTCTAATGTTCAGATCAACACATAAGTTGGAGGATATATATCAATATTTATTCCTGAAGCAAGATGTAAATATCTGCCCCTAGTGTCTAGAAATGTATGGAATACCATGGGTGGATGCTTGGATAGGTGTATGGATGGAGGGATACATATTATCTTATGATAAGATAAGGTGTTCAAATAAAGAATGCTCATTTGGATAATGCTTCATGGCTCAGATAATGCTAGGTAGGATAGGATCAATGAAAATGACCCATGTCAAGATGTTTACCATAAGCAAGCGTAAAGTGTGCACCAAAATTTTACCAAGATCAAGATAATTTGGACTATGGATGTAGATGGATTGGATAAATGGTTCATGGGTGAAATGGATGGAATGCTAGATTTATTATGGATGGATAAGATGCTTTCACCTGAACTAGCGCACGTAGATGCTCGATTCTACACATATGTCTATTTTGCTAGGTTTTCATCATGGTACTTTCCCAAAGCACCACCGAAGTGGTTTTCACTAGAGGACAATTTTTTTCTTTACTATTTTCAATCCTTTAACTAATTTTTTTTTTTTGGATTTTCATATTTTTTTATTTTGTATTTTTTTTGAAAGTTTTTAAGCTCATGTTGAATCACCTGGTGGTGTCGATGTAGATGCTTCTATCATAGTGTGCCATCGATATCCTACTTGAAGAAGCTTCTTTTCCAAGATACATGCACTTGAATGCAACTTTTGAGATTCTTGATTTGCTTTATTGATACCAGGGTTAACTCTGTCTCTGTGTGCACATCACGATAGAGTGCCTTCAGAATCCTTATGATGAAGGGTTGTTGCCAATACATGGTCAATTTGAGAATTGGATATCATGCATGGAGGCATGGATGGAGTGTGTTTAGGGATAAGAGATGGATTGGTTGACATTTTGGAACATTTGACTCTCCAAACTTGGGAAGATGAGCAATGATGGGTGGATACGGAAGTGTGCATGGAATTAGGACCAACTGCTTGATACACTTTGTACGTCACTTGAAAAGCTTTCTTTTTCTTTTGTGAACATCTTTGATGGATACTTTTCCCTTTTTTATTTTTTCTCATAGTTTATTTGACTAATGGAGTTTGATAGGGATAATCTTTCTTTGTATTCTTTGGTATCCATGTGTATTTGATTTGTCCATTATTCTTCTTTGCTTATTTTTCTTTGATAATGTTCTTTTTTCTTTGATTCAAATCTTTCTTTTCATGTTGTCCCAATTCGTGGATGGGGTGATGGGTGGATGAAGATTCATGATGTGGTTGGTTGTAGTATTGGCACTTTTTTCATCATAAGGATTCTTCATGCTCCCTATGTTGATGTTTTCTTGAGACATAGTTGCCCCCAGTATGGTGGTAGTACCACCTTTGTTCTTTGATTCTGCCTATTTTGAGATGTCTTGTTCAATAAGCATGCTTTGATAAATGACCACTACAGATGATGTTATTTCCATTTGTTGCTCTGCTAACTCTGGAATGTCCTATTCTTTCTGACATGTTTCCTTGAGTGGATAATGCTGGATATCTTCATACATGATGTCCTCAGTCTGAATTTGGGATATGTCTGATCCTGATGTTGTCAACTCAATAACCTACTCTTTTTGTGTAATAATGTCAAGAGTAAAAGAATCCTATTCTAAATGAAGATCATCTATGTGTCCATCTATAGAAAGCATCTCATGGGTAGATGGAGGAGTATGTGCATCTTGTATATATAGGAGAGTGTCCATTAGATCATTTTAATATCTTGGAGATGTGTATTCTTGATCTTGAATGATTTCATAATTGCTTTTGACATGCTTTGGATCAAGTTCTTGGCATGGGTTAGTTTCAAAGGATGGATTGCTTATAAAAGGTTCTTGGATGTAATCATTAGGCATGGGAATTGGCTCGATATCCTCTTCATTTTTTAGTGGACCTGGATCAAATGTTGAGTTGAAGATTCCTTCAATATCTACAACCATGAGGTCAAAGGATGTCAATATTTCTTGGAAAGGACCATTGCTAGACTTTGGTGAAATATGTTGATCATGCTTTGGAATGAATTCTTGAGATATTCCCTTTAACTCATTAGGTGATGTAGAGACATTTTCAACATGATTATTGGTTGATGGATTGTTGATTATAGGATCAAATAATGTTATCACTCCTTGAGATAGATCATTGTCGGATATTGTTGAAGGATTCATATCATGATCAAAAAGTGACTCTTGATGTATGTTGATTTGATCTTCGAATGAGGTACAAACATCTTTCATGTGCTCGTTGATGGATAGGTCTTGATCATATGATCATTGACTTGGATTGATACATGGAGTCGTTAACATTTTGTTGGGATTTTGAACAACATTTTCTTGTTGGGCTTGGTATTGGGTTTGAGAAACTTGTGCAGCTTGTTGAACAAATAGTTGTGCAGCTTGTCGGTTTTGGTTTTGTTGGAGTGCCTTTTGATAAGTAGCCTACTGAGCGACTTGTAACACAATGTTGTATTGGTTTGATGTGTTTGGTTTGGGTGTTGGTGGTGGAAGAGATGGTTTTGGAATAGTGCTTGTTGTGGTGATAATAGGTATCATCGTATTGATGATTGGGATTTGAGTGGTGGATGGTGTGATCAATATGGTTATTCCTTGAGAGAGCATGTTTTGAGGGATGGTTGACAATGTGTTGGTTTCTTGTGCTATGGGGATGGTTTCCATTTGTTGTTGTGATATCAATGGAAAGGGGGGAGGATTTGGTATGATGCCTTAATTGATGGTTGGGGGGATGTTTTGGATGAGTGGTGGTAGTGAAGGTAGCCCAAAACCAAGAGGTGATATGGATGTTAATGGCAAGGGTGGGAATGGTGGGAAAGTGAGTGGCATGCTCCCTTGGGGAAGTGATGATGTTTGATCAAAAATTTCCCCTAGTCCAAATAGGTCACCTTCTCCTTGTGAGGTCATTGGGAGAGAGGTTTGCAGTGTTGCATTAAATGATGATGATGATGGGTCATTATGAAAGGTGAGGGGGACATATGGGTGTGATGGATTTTGAACAACATTTGTGTGATTTGCAAACATATCTCTCCAAAATTTTACCAAGTGTGGATTTGAAATTTTCATGTTTGGTATAGTTGTACTTGGTATATTCTCATTTGGCATGTATGGATTTGGTGGGATAATGTTGTTTTGTTGAAGATTCATACATTGAGTATTTGGTTGATAGATTTGTAAATTTGGAATAGGATTTAAATCTACCATTGGAAAAGGTGTTCCAAGATTTAGATTGGGTAGACTCACATTTTTTGTGCCATTGAGGTTTGTAGGAGATAATGATCCCATGTATGGATTGTATAAATGTGAGTTTTGAAAATCAATTGGCATTGTAAGGCTTTGATAGTTTGGTTGACTTGGATTACTCATGATGTATGGATCAAGTTTATATTCCATGTTCCTATTGTTTTTTGACCTTTTTGTAAAAGTGACCTCTAATATTTTTAGGACCAATGATGAGATGAAGGATGAAAAAGGGGTGAATGATATGAGTGTTGAACGTTTAGGGACTTTGTATCAATGCTAGTCTTAGGGCTTGATTTTGATTGTTTGAGTTGGATAATGAACTTGTAAACCTTAAGATGTTAGATGTTATCTTAAGATGAACTTGTTCAAAGGATTGCTAATTCAATTAAATGTATGAGAAAGGATGGATTCCCATACACCTAACTAAATAAGGTGATTTTGATTTTGATGATTTACCCAAGTCTAGAATGATGTTTCCATAGTTCTTTTATGGTATGGAGATGATAAATGTTTGGGGTGGATGAAGTGTTTGATTTTGATCCTAAATGAACCTAAGAAGGACTTGTTTACAAGGCCAAGGTTTTGAAGAACATGTTTTTCCCCTCAAACCAAAAGATCAATGTTTGCTCAAAAGACCATAAGACAAAAGATACACAAGCACATGTGTGGGGTTCAATTGATTTCATCTTGATTAGTGAATTGATTTTACCAAAAACACTTTATTGATTAGATTTTCAAACTAAATGTCCAATGTCCCAACTTCTTTTCATCCCACAAAGTGTTATGTGGAATTCAAGGAAATCAAGGCAATGGTTACCTATTGTTTATCTTTAGTAGGTAAATTGAGATGTAAGTTCAAGTGTTTAGAAACCTCTAAGGATGTGAATCCCAAGGGAAAGCAATAACACATGAATTTGGTCAATTGTATTTACCTCCTAAAGGGTTTGAAATTTTGATGATGATGTTTAAGTGTTTGTTTCCAAGATTTTTTTGAACAAGCAAAGAATTTTATAACCAAGAATAAGTACAACCCTATGGATATGAAAGGAAATATTTGTTGAGTCCCCACTTGGACAAGTCCAGCTACACTTATCTTTAGTGAATGGTTAGATGCTTGACCCCACTGGCTCCCCTCCATGACACTCACTTATAGGGGGCAACCAAGCATCAATACCCATGAAACTCCCATGGCATGCTTTCCATTTCTACTAAAAGACCGTAAAAGTGTGGGGCAGCTTCAAAATGACCGTTCTTGCACCAACAAATAGATCAAGGATTTTGGCAATTCTAAAACATGGGTTTTAATTAGGACTTTCCATTTTTGGATATTGACCCATACGGAGAGAGTCCCTTTTCAGATCCATCTCATCGGAGCCAACCACTTGATACTGGCATTTATTCCAATACCCACATTTATATCTCGATTGGAAATACTCTTGGCTTTAGAGTGTTACCGGTTGAGTTTTCCCTTGGGTGAGTACTTTTTCCCCAAGGCAGGCCCTCTAAGATAAACAAAAGTGAGTAAAGACAATATCCGTAACTCAATCAATCTTTGTTTGCAATACAAAGAGAGAGAATGTATGCAATAATGCTCTACTCACACTCGCACAATGTTTTGTTCAATTTTTAAACCCAAAATGAAGTGTGGAGGTGATTGCTTTATCTCAACCTAAAATCACAAAAAAGGCCTTTTGATTCTCAAGATTGCTATAAAGCATGAGAGAAGCGCATACGTCCTTTTTCAATGAAGTTAGTTTAAGTAATCCATCATGAAGACAAAGTTGCACTTGTTCATTTTAGAGCCACAAAGCAATTATGAGTTCTTTTTAAAGCACCAAAGGACAAATGAGAGTTATTTTGTTCAATTGTTAACCAAAAAAACAAACTCTAGTAAGTTGTAGTCCTAATATTCATTTTAAGCCTTTGAAAAAATTGAAAAGGTTCTTTTTAAAAGCCGAAATGAAATTAGTATCCTAAGTAAGAAGAGATAACAGTTTCCTAAGAGTGTTAAACAAACACTAAAGTGTTTAAAAACACTTTGATTTTGTGAAATACCATCATCATGCTTCTCTTTCTTTTGTTTTTTTTTAATTGATCCAACCTACAAGAAATAAAATCAGTCAAATTCTACAAAACATAGAGATTAAAAAGTAGGAAACAGAAGATAAACTTATCATTTGACAAAAGGCATGTGCTAAAATGAAATTTCAATTTTTTACTCCCCGTCAGCGGCGCAACCGGTGACTACGTCGCAGTTTGATTTCTTCGGCGGTGCTGTATAGCGCCGCTTACTAGTCAGCAGTGCTTTGTACCTGAATCAGTGAGCTCAAATGCGTTGCCCTTTTGCTTAGCGGTGCAGTTTTATTTTTTTGAAAATTCTCGCGGGTCAGATTGGTCAAGCGGTGCAGTTTGAAATTCAAAATATTGGGCAAGAAGACCTCAATGTCATAGTTTGAATTTCCAGTGGTCTTGTATAGTGATGTTGGAGAACCAATAGTGCTGAACAGGGATGTTGAACCTCTAAACAAAGAAAAATGCGTGAATTTGATAAAAAACAGGATTAAAAGGTGAGATTTCCCTCCTTCTAGCGCCAAATGTGTGAACCCCAATCCTAATACCTACAAAATAATGAGAAAAAACACATTAGATGGTGAAATGCAAGCACAAACAAGGATTCCCCATGAAATCCATTTGCAAAGTTCAAATTAGGAAAAGAAATGAAGAATACAATGAAATGAAAATAAAAGAGATTGAATCCTAATTAAACTAGCAAACTCATGATCCCATGGGGGAATTGGTGCCATTTTGATGTGAAAATTGGCCCTTTCCCAACTCCTATGATGCAAGCTTGATGAATGTTGATGAATGATCCACTTTGTTGATGCTTGATGGTGAGTGCTCCAATGGAAAAATCTGCATAACCTAGCTAAGATTCAATGATAATGGACGAAATTTGCTAAATATTTGAGCATAGTAAGTTTACTCAAATTGTGGATGGATAAAATGAGGAGATTAACCTCTTATTTATAGAGGAGATTGATGGATGAATGTCCAAAATAGAGCAATGTGGGACTAGGAATTAACCAATGGAAAAGTGCCACTTGTCAACCTATGAGTGGATGGAGGATGTGCAAGTTTTGAGGATTGTGCAAAGAGGGGGGAGATTCAAATTCAAAATATGGCTTGAAGAATGAGGTGAAAGGTGAAGTTAATGCACATGGCTCAAGAAAAGGACATGTAAGAGATTTTAAATGCTTTGCTGGAAGGGACAAGTCCTTTTGGGGGAGATTTCAAATTTGAGGAATATTCCATCTTTGATGCCTTTTTTTGAGTGAAAATAGATGATTTATAAATGAATTAAATTGATTTTCATGTGCAAGTTGCAAAATATAGAGGATTTTATGGATTAAGACTAAGATTAATCAGGATTTGATTAATTTAAGTGATGTTAGTTGATTTGACCATTTTCACTTAGATTTTAGAATTTAAATAACTCAAAATGAGAAGAAAATGATTTAGACCTAGTTAAATAAATATTTTTGATTTATTTAACCAAAGGGGGTGATGTTAGATTAAATTAGATAAATGTTTGATTTATTTAATTTAATTAGATGAACTTTAGAGATTTAATCAAATAATATGGATTATTTAATTAAACAAAGATAGGGAGATGAAATGACCTAGCTAATTACATAGAGACAATGATTTAATTAAATCGAGGGATTTATTTAATTAAAAGGGGAATTATGATGAATTTAATCAAATATGGCTATTTGATTAAATGGTTAGATAGAGGGATAATTCTGGATGAAGCGATGTTAGTAGATCAAGATCGAGTGCATGTACATTTTACGTGTCTACAATTACATAACATAATTATCAAAAGATAGCAAACTTTGAACTACATGAAATATATTTTGGATTTGATGGGAATGCCACAACCAAGAACAAACCTCAATTATCATCAATTTCAATATCAACCAAAGAAACACAATTTGACATACAAAAACTTGTAACATGCTACATGAATGTTTGGATAGGAAGGTTACCCAGAGTAAGCTTTGAGCACAACAACCAACATCAAAAGAGTAGACTTCATTATTCTACATTAACTGTCTTCCACAAATGTCTCAAAAAGAAGTATTGTCATATCCAGATCAAAGATAACATCCATACTACTTAACATCATAACACTCAAATATAGGATAGATCATTTCTATATATCATCTAGATCACAACCTCCTGGATCCCAGGTTTTGACATCAATGACAACAATGCTAAGTCATCTCAACAACTTCTCAACAATCTCCCCATGTCGAATTGAAGGAAAAATAACAAAAACTAAAAACATAAAACTCCAAACACTTCAAGCACTCCCCCTTAGACAAGAAATTAAATACTTCTTTTTTGTTTTCTCTTCATTTTCTCCCCCTTTTTTCCATCGAAGACAAAGGGAAAAATAAGAACATTTAGGAGATCAAGTAAAAATAACACTTTTCACATGAAAAATATTCTTGTACCTTTCTCTCCTAATTGGAAGAATCCTCTTCCAAGATAGCACTACAGAAACCATTCTAGAATACATACTATCCAGTAGAGTCAACAACATAAATGAAGATGACCAGTCTAGAGATAGGCACTATCATTCATAATCCTCTACATCAAAACGTATCCCAAAGAGATGATCCAACTAGACCTCAAAAATTTATTTGACCAACCAAAAAGTTTTAACCAAATATTCCCTTTGTCTTTGAATAGACAATAACTTAGCTTGCAACTCTCCAACTCTTATTCTCTGTTTTACATATTTATCTTTGAAGAAGTCAAAACACTTTCCAATATCATTCAATTTAGATTCAATAGCTTCAATTATATTTCTAAAATTATCAACAGTAGCAGACCACCAGAGACAATACCTATAGATGTCAAACATCTCCTTAATGCATTATCTTGTCTCACAATGTGTTTGAATAACTTATGTTTGGATTTGCAACACCTTCTCTCAATCATAGATTGGAACTTATGTCCTTCATATCCTTCCCACAACAACATTTCTTCAACAAATTCTACCAGATCATCCAATAACAAGTCATAAACATTTGAAATAGTAATACCCTTTTTGAGCAAATAATCAACCAAGGCATCAACAATTCTAAGCCTACTGACTGGAGAGAAACCATACCACATTTCACCAATATTTTTCATATCACCTTCATCCAACACGAAACAAACCTCATCTAGATCAAAAGAGTCAGATCTAGGAAGAGATTCTTCCTTGTCCTTTTCTTCTGAGATAGCAATGAATTCCTCTATGTTAATTTTCCTCCTTTTAGGTTCCAGAGGGGAACCACCAATGACAACCTCTAACTCCTTACCAAAGGAGGAACCCTCCTCAAACTAACTAGACACTATCATACCACAGAAAAAATTCATTAGCAAGGATGAGAAATAAAATTTGCATGCTCCTACTTTATCCTCCATACAATCCAAAGGCCTATAAACTTTCTTTTCAATAGGGATGTTGGACTTCCACTTAACATTCTCCTTTGACAGTAGTGAACTTAGAAAGTAAAATACTAAATATATGAGCAGAGACCCAAATCGGAAAGGATAACTCTCAACTAAAGAAATTATAACATTCTTAATTAGGTTTTCCATTATGAGGCTACACAAGTCAAACTACTTATTTTCCTTTACCATCTTATGTACAAAATACATAGAAATAGACGAAGCAGAACCTTCACAATTTTTGAAATATATTTTGTAAGTGATACCATAAGCAACATACCTCACTACAAGATTGGAAATGGTACTTATCAGTAGAGCTCGGGGGTCTTTGTCGATACCAATAAGTTCCTCCATGTCTTTGTATTTAACTATTTTCTTCCTAGGTAGGTCACCAATGCTACACAATCTAGTAATAGCCTTCAATGACTTCCTTAGTGATCAGATAGGGTTTGTCTAAAATGATGTTTCCATCCTTGAATCGAATCAACATAAACAAGTAGACTCTCTATCAGAAAACCATGAAAATTCTCCCCATAAATCCATACCCAAAGCACTTGCATTCTACAATTCATCAATCTTCAACCCTAGTTCCATTTCCTTCATCTTCTGATAATCAAATTCATCCAAATCTACTCCCTTCTACCTTAGAAGAATACCACCACTTGATTCTCTATCAATAGATTCCATTTCCGTTCTTATCTTCTTCAATCTTTTATCACTTCGTGAAACTTATTCTTCTTCTTTGTAAATTGTGAGATTTTTTTTGAAAACTCCACCTTTTAACCTTAATTGCTCATGATGAACTTACTGCCAAAAAATTACATCGATGATGCCATCAAATGTACTTCACTTTTCAATTAGCTAGATTAAGCTTCATCATATATCACCAACTAGATCAAACTTAGTCATGTTGAAAACACATCAATATTACTTCAGAGAGGGGGAACCGATAATATATGCATAGCAATACTCCTCATGAGCCAAGGCGGTTGCCTTAGTTTCTAGAAGAGCTTGTACTAGAATCTGGTATCATATAAGAGTTCTCCACATTCATTTCATTTTTCTTCCACACCATGATGGTCTACTTCTTAGATTCACTTGATTTTGCAAACTTCCTTTTGTTTTCAAGATTTTTCAGAGCAACATATCTGCATGTGTTAGAATAATGTCTGGGTTGACTACACTTGTAACATCTTTGTCCTGACTTAACTAAGTGAACCCTAGATCTGCATTAATTAGCTTTGTGATGATATCCATGACATAAATAGAAACTACCATGAAATAGATTATTCATTCCATTCCTTCTAGCTAGATTAGATAACAAACTTCTACAGTGACTTGCTTTGTGACCAAACTTGTGATAGTTAAAGCATTGAGTACTAGGTTCCTTCTTGCTTCTACACTCTACAACCTTATGTCCAAAGTTTCATCTTGTGTTGTGTGACACAAGGTTGCTATATTTATCTCATTGTCTATGTTGAAAGAGAATTGCTCCACAAATTTCTCAACCAGTTCACCCCAAGATCTGATGCCAGAGTCTAGACCTAAAAACCACTCTAGTGAAATTCCTACAAGACTTCCTGGAAATAGTCTCATAAGATATGTGGGTTCATAAGCGACATCTATGCATATGGTAGAAAATTCCCTTATATGTTCTATTGGATTCCATTTGCCATTGTACTTAGGGAGATTCAGTATGACATACCCATGAGGGAAAGGGGTCATGTACAATGATCTATCAAAGGGAAATGGGCATATGTCCTTTGTTAAAAAGGATTTCTTAGTGACACAAACATGTTATCCATTTGCATTTGTAGTGCCTGCATTTGTGTTTGTAAGACGTCAACTTGTGTCAAGGATGTGCTAGGGGGATTGTGCGGATCCGTGTATGTATTCTAAAATCAAAAGTCTTGTGATGGGTTTCGATTGAATGTTGGTATTTAAGGTGGGTTTGGATTCAGAATATTGGTAAATGTGTTATGGGTCAGAATCTGCATAAAATGGTTTTGACTTCAGATCTGTGTGAATAGATTCTGACTACCAATCTAGGAGAAAGGATTCTGATTCCTAGTCTGGGAGAATGGATTCTGATTGCCATATTGGAATGAGGGAATGCCTCCTGTTTGTGTAATTCATGGTATAGTACTAGTGACTTGA
Organism: Sequoia sempervirens; assembly: GCA_007258455.2. Lineage (NCBI taxonomy): Eukaryota > Viridiplantae > Streptophyta > Pinopsida > Cupressales > Cupressaceae > Sequoia > Sequoia sempervirens. The sequence continues at coordinate 244,407,847 of VDFB02373365.1, forward strand.
GCACTAGGTATGGCCATCGATTGTGGTATGGTGCTCATGACATTGGCATTAGGTATGGCCATTGACTGGGATGTTGTGCTTGTGACACTAAAATATGGTGTAGAGGCTGATGTTTTAGGTCTTTTACTCCCAACAAGAGGACCGAAGGGAATGGATGATGGTCCTCCTATAGTGAAATTAAACCTTGATGTCATGTCGGATGTACCAAATGGAGATGTATAGACTATCATACTCTGTGTAGGTGTGCTAGATGGCATAGTTGTGCTGACCTGATGTATAGTAGTACTAGCAGTCATTGTATTTGTCCCTTGTGTAGGTTGATTTTGTAAGGTTCTAATATCAAATCCTGTAGGTAAGGTAGCACCTTCAGCTAGAAATTTGGCTAAGTATCGTTGAAGATCATTTGCTAGGTACTCATCTACAAAAGAGACAAACTCAGGGTCCTATCTGGCAGCCTCTATGTCTTCTGTTGTAATGTGACCTTGAGTGTTTCTAGTGGTAATTTGTCTAATAGATTCTTGTGAGGTCTTGAGGAAAATGGATTGATGAATTCATTTCGGTTCGACATCTTTTCTCTCTCTCTTCTCTTAGACCTAGTTTCAACCATGTAAGATTAGCTCAATATGCAAGGAATGCAAAACTACGTCTATGGACAGTATGACTCTAGTCTATGTTTTTGGGATTTTCTAAATGCAAAATAAGGAATGTTCTAGGATGATACTACCCTAAAATCTAAAGATGCAAAGTCTAAGCAAGGTTCTAAAATAATCAATTCTATAAACCCAAGACAGAGGGACCAACTACCTAAAGTCTAACCAAACCGTCAATTTATTTAAGTCAAGGAACCAATGTAGGATGAGGATAAAAGAAAAGTTGAGTTTCCTAACTAGACTGATGAGCTAGGAGGACTCTTTGTAGGACAAAGGATAAAATGATATGACAAGGTTTGATGATAGATTCCGTTGATGCTATGATTTTTCTAGAGTGCAGATGATGGACCTATCTTAAAGTTTTTTAAAATGACCTTCCTAGAAGTTTACTCTAAAGGAAAAATGTATTCTAAGATGAGACCAAACTCTGAATTAGGACAACCATGGTAATGACTATATGAACCTAAAGGATGCAAAATTGAGCAAAATTGTTTCCTGATTCCGTTCAAAGTCTATTTGTGGGATGCCAACTGAAAGGTTGGTATAACCGTGTTGACTGGACAATGATCATGAATTATGGTTTTCTAATCAGGCAAATGTGTCGCATGATTTTACATATGCAGTTAAGTTTACCAGTTGCGGTTAAATTTCACAGTTGTGGTTTTCTGATGATCAATTGCATGTCCCAGATAAAGTTTAATGTCTGAATCTGAAAAATGTGGTTAACCTTCTAACAAATACGACTCAAAATGACAGTTGTGACTCAGAATATAACATATGCAGTTTTTTGCAAAGCAAATGTGAGCTAATATGGCAAATGCAACTCCATGCTAAACAAATGTGACTGAAAAATGATAGATGTGACTCAAAGTTAAACAGATGCGACTGAAAATTATATATGCGACTTGAATTTAAACAGATGCGACTCTAAAAATCAACTGCGACCTTCTGGTGAATAGTTATGAGTCTCTATGTATTTTCAGTGATTTGAGATTTAAAATTGACTATGTTTTCCATGATCAAATTCTGGCAAACAAGGACAATCATAAGATAGAGTGTTTTCAGTTTGATTTTGGACTCAAAAAACATTTAAGTTGACAATAGACAAGCACATCCTAATAGGCCAAAAGGCCTAGGGTTTTTATACTTGCTATAGCCCACCTAAATACTCTGGATTGGTGATAAACACCTTTCCTTCTCCAGAGCGGATAGCTTAGAAATTTAGTGGTATTGGCTCCCCTCTACGGCTCATTAACGTCATTCGAGCACACCAATTTTGAATTATTTGGGTGATGATTTCCTAGTAACTACTATCTCTACTCAAGGGGATCAGTACTGAGTGTCTTCAGGCATGATACTGTACCCTGCACTATACCAAGCAACGGCAAAAAATGGTTGGTCTCTAAAACAAAAGGTGTTTAATATGGGCATTTCGTTCGTAGGGCATGATCCATATGGCGAGAGTCCCCTTTCAGATCCATCTCGTCAGAACCATATGCATGATTCTTAGGTTTTCCCCAAGAATCCACTTTTATATATCGGCTAGAAGTCCCTCGGGTTTAGGGTGCTACCAGTCTGAGTCATCTTGGGGTGAGTACCTTTTCCCACCAGAATAGGCCCAAGTTCTAGAGTTGGTAACCATTTCCCTTACACCCAAGATCACATAGATGTACAAGGGGAGTGGATACTCTGATGTACCAAATCGTGAGGGTAATCACACAATTGTGGTTTCGCACCAAACACAGTAAACACTTGTTAATTTTAATCCAAATGAAAGATTTGCTACACTACCAAACAATCTGTTTCAAAAATTTAACTAGGGTCTTCGACATGCGTTCTGTAGGAAGATTCATTAGTAATTTTTCAGTATTGTTTTAGTTAATCGTCCTACAAAAACTCGTTAACTCCCAAAACAAAAATCCCACATGCTGAAAATCTGATATTAGTAACACATAGATCAATTGAAAATTTCAGATTTCTGAAAATAGAAACAAAAGGTTACCAGTCAATTGCATCGCTGTTTTACCAGTCAGATGCGTTGAATTTCTCTGCAATTGCATTCTCGGTATTTTACCAATCAACTGCAGTTCCATAATTTGCAAATGCATTAGAATTTTTTAGATGCGTCATTTTTGGTGTCAGATGTGGTTCAGAAAGTCAATTGCGTCACTTCATTAAACTAATGTGTATGTGATTTTCAATTGCAGTGTTTTGTCAAGCTGATGCGTCGTTCCATATGAAAAATCTGCAAAAATCAAAATAAAAGTCTACGGATACGCGAAGATGGTGTCTTGACATCAGGTTCACCAAATGTAATGCCAAGAAAGTGTAGAAATAAAAGATTAAAAGAAAGCAGGCAATACAAATCTAAATGCAATCTAATGCTAAGCAACAAAGAACAAAGGAAAGTAAAAACGTAAATACAACTTGAACAATCTCACCAAATTTGTATGTATTTCCATGATTCATTTCGATTTCCCTTCTCCATTTTGTTGTTGTAGTATAATTGCCCTCAGATTTCTCGTAAGTTCGTGCAAGTATAGCCTATGATAATGATTTAGCAAATCATCGAAGATTAAGGATAGGTTCTTACAAAAGTCATAAGATTTTGAGAGAGATTGGAATGATGAAGACCAGATCAATTTATAGAAAACTAATCATTTGAATGGCAGGCTAGGATTGAAAGATCAATAGATGATTGAGATTGACTGATTAGTCATGCATTCTGATAATAGTTAGTAATGACATGGGTGATATAAATTAGAAATATAATTAAAGTTTAAATAAATGATTTAATCTTCCAGTTTGGTATTCGAAAAAAAAAGAATTATCTTTGCATGAAAAAGATGAAGATGTATTAAAGCAACTCTTGTTCGAATGCACGCACAAGGTTTAATTAATTAAATAGGAATATTTAATTAATCCGCATGTACATGCAAATGAGTTAGAACTGGACAATTGAATGATTTGACGAAAGATTACTCAAGAATGCCACTCAGACATTAAATCAGAGTTAATTGACCGATTAAAATAGATCTTTGAGTCAAGTAAAAGTGAATACTTAGATAACTCACACAATTATCTAAATATAGAGGAATGCGTTAAAATAGAATTCATTAATTAAGTAACTCATTTAAATGAAGATTTGATATTTGAAGAATAATTAAATAAATAATATTTATTTAATTAAGTGATGAAAGGATTTAAATGAATAATTAAATAAATAAAGAATTTATTTAATTATAGTTGAAGTATGATAAAGAGTAAATTAAATAAGAATTTATTTAATTTGACAAGAAGGATAAGGTTAATTAGTAACATAATTAAATAAAAAGTGTTTATTTAATTAATCAAATAGAATAAAGAAAAGTGTGAATTAATTAAATAATTAAGATTATTTAATTAATAGAAGAAATGAATACTATAGAGAATAATGAAATAATTGACATTATTTATTGATGACCATGAAGAATACGAATTATGAAGAATATTGGAGTCGCAGGCTTAGACCAAATTTTAGTGTCTACATTTGCCCCTCTTTGATACAATGTCATTTCGGCATTGTGTCAAAGAAAATTGATAAGAAATATGCCCTAGTAATGCTCCAGTGTAAAACTGGTGAAGGTATGCCCCTGCGGGAAAATTGAACAAATTTTCAAAAAAGTTAGAACAATTTGGAAATGATTATGATTAGTCCATTGAATAGCTAGAAATACAAAGGAGTTGACGAAATTGAAGTTGGATGTGGTACGGATGGGTACGGGTCGATTGAAGTTGGAAGTTGATGCAGCCAGTAGAAAAGAATGCCACCAAAACCCTAGGTATATATAGAAATTTAGCTAAAAACCAATTCATTTTGACCCACCTAGCTTTGAGAATTGAGAATTCACTCTGTACCCACAGTGATGAAGTCTCCTATTCCAAACACCCACCATCAAGCCTACATGATCTGGACCTTCAGGCGGCCAGCCGACTTGGACCCTCCGATATGTACCCTGAACTTGACTTTTGAAATTTTTAATTTGTGCGTATTTTTATGCATTTAATTCAAATTTTGCTTATGTGTCATTTTGTTAAAACACTGCATGTGAATGCGCAAATGACGCATTTGCATGCAAATCAACACATATGCAATAACACATAGATAGGCTAGCATAGATTTTGTGCAGTTCGATGCATTTGTGGTCTACTTCAACGCATTTGTTATAGTGCAACGCATATGTAGTTTAGTTAGCCGCATCTATTTATTGTTCAACGCATTTGATTTTTCTTCGACGCATTCGCAATTATTTCCACGCATTTGCATTTATTTCAACACATTTGCATTTCACTTACATAGTTGCACATAATAATTATTTTTGCCAACGCATTTGTTATCAAGGACGCATATGCATTGTAAAGTTACGCATTTGAGTTCCATGCATCACATAAGTAAAAAAAATGACGCATGTGCTAAAGAATGACGTATTTGCAAAATAATGACGCATTTGAATAGCAGTGAATTTAGTCAATTTGCAATAGGATAGATGTTTGATGCTAACCTGAGGCATGTATAATGCCATTGCAGGTCGTGTTGGACAGTGTATACATGTGAGAGTCGAGACCAATGACTTTTTGATTCAGAGACAACTTGCGGAGTGTAGAGGGATGGTTTATATGGCACTTAGGTCTTCTACATGTTATAGACGTGCCCCAGATTCAGGCAAATCAGGGTTTACTTACAACATTGTGCGAGTGGTGGCACTCGGAGACATCATCCTTTCACCTGCCTACTGGAGAGGCTACAGTGACATTAGAGGATGTGTACAAGATCCTCATACTTCCTATCAGAGGTACATGGGTGAGCTACGATACCTAGCGGGGTATTGTCGAGATGTGTCGATACTACCCACATGCAGATGTCAGGCAATTAAGGCTTGACCATTATGAGATTAGATGGCGCGTATTAGCATAGAGGTATAGGCATTTAGACTGTCTATTATGCACACTGATAGGTGGGATAGTACTTCCTAACCGTTGAGGTCATGGTTTTCCTGTGGGGTGGGGGGAGATGCTTGTAGGCATGTTAGAGCGTCAAGTGGTATATGCTTGGGGTCCCTATCTACTTGGGATGTTATATTTTCACTTACATGATATAGCCTACTGAGAGGCACAGTCTATGATATAGTTTCAGATGGAGAGGGACAAAGTTGTCATGGAGAGAGATTAGGCCATATCTCGAAGATAGGACACTAAGCAAAGATTTATAGAGCTCAGGGCTTTATGCACTGGACCATCAGTTGCCTTTGCTAGAGAGTTAGTCAGAGCTAGGGAGAGGGAGACTTATTACCATGATTTATATGAGGTAGAGGTTCCTCTAGAGAGACAGGCTCCTAGCTTCTCGCAGGCACGTAGCAGCAGGTCACAGACTAGGACGCACACCAGGACAGTTAGCACAGAGGGTGTGGAGTAGCCACACAGATTAGGTCCATATGACAAGCCTCACTCAGCTCATAGGTCATCGGGTTCCCAAAATCATTCATCCACACACTCCAGCCATGGTAGCAGTGGTAGTTCAGGATAGGGGCACTTCTTGATATGTATCGATACATTGTATTACAATTCTATAGCTTGTGGGCTTCCATGTTTATTGAGACATTATGACATTGTGAAGTGACACTGTTGAGTGATATATATATATATATATATATATGATTTTGGCGGTGATTCTCATGATATGCATTTCTATTTAATTATTATGTAGTCATTTATTTATACATGTGATGTTTATATGATATGCCTATGTGATGGATGATCATATCTATTTGATGATGTGTTTATGCAGCTAATGATATAATGTTGATTCTATGTGATGTTGATTCTATATAATATATGTAGTTTATAATTATGAGATGCAATATGATGTTGTATGTACAATGCCTGCTACATGTGATGCTATACTAATGTAATGTGATGCATGTATTTACATTTGTTATGTACATGGAGTTCTTATGATATGTATTGTATGATGATGAATGTCCATTATGCCATGATGTCCTAAATATGATAAATGCCTAAATGTATGTATTTTTCTAACATGTATGTGTATGTAGGATGACTTGTATTGTTGTGTGTCATAGGACTCCATCATAATGCAAGAAAGAAGAACTGTTAGTGCAGAAAGAAAGATTGAGAAATAATAAAAGAAATGAGATGGATGTTAATATTAGAAATCTTCGATGTCTCTCTGTATCACAAAAGGTATTGCACTTTATCATCATTGGGCAGGACTAATACAAATGGAGACAAACACCATGATATGACATAGATAAAGGTGTGCAAGGTCATCCCCTTGCTAACAACAGACAATCGCAAACAAGGATTGTCGTTAACTCATACTAAGGGCACAAGTTTCCCTAGTCTTTTTGTCAAGACAAACCACATACAGCAAACAAAGTAAAAGATGGGTCATGAGATGTCATCGCTCCTCTAAATCCTTCATGGGACATCCTTGAGGAAACTAGTAACATGACTCAAAAATAAAAGTTAAAAGACAATTGACAGACAATAGTCAAAGAAAACAGAATTTTGATACATCGTTGCTTCTCTAAATCCTTCATGGGACATCCTAGAGAAATCTAGTAACATAATTCCCATCATAAAGTCAAAAAAATGATAAAATAAATGAGCCATAAAGTCAGAAAGCCAATAAAATATTTGCCAAAACTTGATCTATTTGTTGAATTTGTTTTGATTGATAAAATGATTGATTGATAAAGCCTACTAAGAGGCACAGTCTATGATATAGTTTCAGATGGAGAGGGACAAAGTTGTCATGGAGAGAGATTAGGCCATATCTCGGAGATAGGACACTGAGCAAAGATTTATAGAGCTCAGGGCTTTATGCACTGGACCATCAGTTGCCTTTGCTAGAGAGTTAGTCAGAGCTAGGGAGAGGTAGACTTATTACCATGATTTATATGAGGTAGAGGTTCCTCTAGAGAGACATGCTCCTAGCTTCTCGCAGGCACGTAGCAGCAGGTCACAGACTAGGACGCACACCAGGACAGTTAGCACAGAGGGTGTGGAGTAGCCACACAGATTAGGTCCATATGAAAAGCCTCACTCAGCTCATAGGTCATCGGGTTCCCAAAATCATTCATCCACACACTCCAGCCATGGTAGCAGTGGTAGTTCAGGATAGGGGCACTTCTTGATATGTATCGATACATTGTATTACAATTCTATAGCTTGTGGGCTTCCATGTTTATTGAGACATTATGACATTGTGAAGTGACACTGTTGAGTGATATATATATATATATATATGATTTTGGCGGTGATTCTCATGATATGCATTTCTATTTAATTATTATGTAGTCATTTATTTATACATGTGATGTTTATATGATATGCCTATGTGATGGATGATTATGATATGCCTATGTGATGGATGATCATATCTATTTGATGATGTGTTTATGCAGCTAATGATATAATGTTGATTCTATGTGATGTTGATTCTATATAATATATGTAGTTTATAATTATGAGATGCAATATGATGTTGTATGTACAATGCCTGCTACATGTGATGCTATACCAATGTAATGTGATGCATGTATTTACATTTGTTATGTACATGGAGTTCTTATGATATGTATTGTATGATGATGAATGTCCATTATGCCATGATGTCCTAAATATGATAAATGCCTAAATGTATGTATTTTTCTAACATGTATGTGTATGTAGGATGACTTGTATTGTTGTGTGTCATAGGACTCCATCATAATGCAAGAAAGAAGAACTGTTAGTGCAGAAAGAAAGATTGAGAAATAATAAAAGAAATGAGATGGATGTTAATATTAGAAATCTTCGATGTCTCTCTGTATCACAAAAGGTATTGCACTTTATCATCATTGGGCAGGACTAATACAAATGGAGACAAACACCATGATATGACATAGATAAAGGTGTGCAAGGTCATCCCCTTGCTAACAACAGACAATCGCAAACAAGGATTGTCGTTAACTCATACTAAGGGCACAAGTTTCCCTAGTCTTTTTGTCAAGACAAACCACATACAGCAAACAAAGTAAAAGACGGGTCATGAGATGTCATCGCTCCTCTAAATCCTTCATGGGACATCCTTGAGGAAACTAGTAACATGACTCAAAAATAAAAGTTAAAAGACAATTGACAGACAATAGTCAAAGAAAACAGAATTTTGATACATCGTTGCTTCTCTAAATCCTTCATGGGACATCCTAGAGAAATCTAGTAACATAATTCCCATCATAAAGTCAAAAAAATGATAAAATAAATGAGCCATAAAGTCAGAAAGCCAATAAAATATTTGCCAAAACTTGATCTATTTGTTGAATTTGTTTTGATTGATAAAATGATTGATTGATAAAGCCTGATTTCAGGAGATACACATACCGGATAAGACTTTGAGTCTGGTTTCGATGTTATGACTATCTGTATAAGGCATGACAAAGCCTGGTTTCAAAAAGACATGTATCGTATAAGACATTAAGTCAAAAGTCGTTGATGTGATAACCTGTGTAAGGCTATGTTTGATTGTTTAACAATGTCAATTATGCAGGAAGAACTCATCTTGTATAAGACATAGATTGCTTTGCTGATAGTTGTATTCAGGAAGGACTCATATTGAATAAGATACCAGATGTATACTGTGATGATGTCTATTTCCAAGAAGGACACATCTTGTAGCAGACATTTGTTGATCTATTATGATTGTTTTGATTGGCAAGTTGTTTGATTTGACTTAGAGACATTGCTAACTTGTTCATCAGATTGATGCATGATTTGATATGATATGCGGACAATTGATTGCGTGTGATGAAAAACCCTAAAGACTGACCTAGTGTGGCCTCGGGGGTCATCAATTGATGGCCTTGCCTACGTTCTACACGCAAAGACCTCGTAGTTCGACTTGATTTGGACTGACAAGATTGACTACAAAAAGAAGATGTGTGTGAAAGTGAATGTGATGAACCCTAATGGACTGACCTAGTGTGGCCTCGGGGGCTCATCGATTGATGGCCTTGCCTACGTTATACACGTAGAGACCTCATAGTTCGACATGACCAATGACCTTGTCATATAGACATATGGATTAAATCATGATTTTATACAAACTAACCTAAACGGACTAACCTAATGCCTCAGGGGCACATCGGCAGATGGCCTTGCCTACATCTAGTTGCAGAGGCAACGTAGTTCGAAAATGATAAAGATTGACAAGTGCGACTGACTCTGACTCTATTTTTTTGATTTTTGACATGTTTTGATTTTTTTTGTGTTTTTGAAGTTTTTTGATGTTTTTGTGTTTTCTCAGGTCAGTTGGTGAATTTTTTTGGATTTTTCTATGGTTTTACGTCTTCAACACAACCAATGGAAGAATCAATATGACACATGTCAAGTGTTTGCCCCCAGTCGAGTATAAGACCAATTGATTATGAATAGGGTAAAATGGGGGATATGAAATGCACTCGATGTAAATCGTTCCAGGTTATGGGAAAGACTACCACTTATTACGAATGGTATGTGCAAGTGATAGATAGGAAAGATAAGTGATATGTATAGGGATAGGTAGTATATACAAGGATAGGGTGTATGTACAACAATAGTGGACTATGTACAGGGTAGTGGACTATGTATAGGGAAGTGGACTATGTATAGGGTAGTGGACTATGTATAGGGAAGTGGACTATGTACAGGGATATGCTAGATTAGAATAATAGTAGAAAAAGGAGCAAAGTCAACTACACATGGCACCTGTTTGCTAGATTTTCACCACAGTACCTATCCAAAGTGCCACCGAAGTGGTTTTCACTATTGGACGAATTATTTGTCTTTACTATTTTCTAGATTGTCTAATTTTTTTTTTTGTGTTACCAAAACGCCTGTTTGCCAGGTTTTCACCTTGGTATCAATTTTTTTGATTTTTTGATTTTTTTGTATTTTTGCTAATTAAGACAAGGCTCTCAGAAGCTATGCATAGAACTTCTTCAGATGCAGACTATTGATTGGTGAGGACAATGGCTCCCCTTCAGGAGTAGAGAGTTGGTACGCTCCTAATCCAAAAGCTTCTATAACAATATAAGGTCATAACCAGTTTGGTTCAAAATTTCCTGGTTTGTCTCTTTCTGCTTGATTCTTTGGGTTCTCCAAATAAAATAGGTCACCAATGTCAAATTTTTTGTTCAAGACCTTCCTATTATAGCTACAATGAAGGTGATTCTGATATGCTTGGAGATGGTCTAGTGCATTCTATCTTCGCTCATCCAGGAATTCTAGCTCATGGAGTCTCGATACTCGGTACTCTTCATCATCAATGTGGCCTTTCAAGGATACCCTTAGGGAAGGAATCTCGACCTCAATAGGAAGAATAGCTTCAAAACCAAATACTAGTGAATAGGGAGTGCTGGGAGTATGAATACTTGTGCGATAAGCCCATAAGGCAGGATTAAGCTGTAAATGCCAGTCATGGCCAACATCATTAACAGTCTTCTTGACGATTCTAATGATGGTTTTTTTAGATGCCTCTACTTGGCCGTTACCTTGTGGGTAGTATGGAGTGGAAAAATGATGTTGAATATGAAATTCATCACAAAGGTGGTAGACTTCTTGGTTCTTAAATGGGCAGCCATTATCGGTAATTATGGACTGAGGGACACCATACCGACAGATGATATAATTCAGAATAAATTTAGAAATATGTGTGTCGGTAATGTATGTCATAGGAATGGCTTCAATCCACTTTGTAAAATACTCAGTGGTAGTGATAATGAATTTATGTCCATTAGATGAGGTGGGGTGAATCTTACCTATGAGGTCGAGTCCCCATTGGGAAAAGGGCCATGGTGACATTATAGGATGGAACTCCTTTGCTGACGCATGTATCAAGTCTCCATGAACTTGGCATTGGCAACATTTTGTTACAAAGACATATGAGTCTTTTTCCATAGTAGGCCAGTAATAACCCAATCTCATAAACTTTTTGGCTAAGGTAGGACTGCTAGAATGGGAACCACATATACCCTTGTGCACCCAACGCAAGGTTGCTTGTGCTTCAGTAGAATCAAGACATCTTAGTAGGGTATTATCTAAGGCACATCTATATAGGGTGTCTCCGACGATGGTGTATTTGGCTTACTTGTGGAGGAATGTCCTATGTTGGTTGTTTGATAGGCCAGTGGGTATGACTTTGGAATGAAGGTAGTCATAGATTTCTTAGTACCATGGGGAATTAGGACCAACAATTTCACACACCATTTCAGAATTTGGGATATTGTAGGCTGGGACCAAAAGTTGTTCTACCAAGAACTCAAACTTAGGCACATTGTTAGGAATGTCGAGAAGTGATGCAATTGTAGCCATAATGTCTGTTGCCCTATTTAAAACATGAGGTATCTGATGAAATTTGACTTTTTCAAAGTACTCTTTAAAGATATCATCCATGCATTTGTAGGGAGCAAGCTTCTCATCCTTAGTCTCATAATCATCATTTACCTGTCTGATTACCAGTTGAGAATCACCATATACCCGTAGATTCTTAATTTTCCACTTGACTGCCATGCATAACCCTATCACTAGAGCTTCATACTCTCCTATGTTGTTAGTACATGGAAATGCAATCCTGAATGACTTAGGGATGGAATCACCATGTGGTGTGATAAACAGTATACCAGCCCTTGAGCCATGATTTGTATGTGAGCCATCAAAGTACAGTTTCCATGGTATGTTTGTGTCAATTGTAAATATAAACTCATCAGGAAAGTCTGCAACTAATGGGTGATCTACCTGTATGGGTGCATCAACTAACTGATCTACAATGACTTGTCCCTTAATAGCCTTTCTTTCTACATACTGGATATCATACTCACTAAGTATCATAACCCATTTGGCCAGTCGCCCTGTTAATGCTGCCTTGCTGAGAAGATATTTCAGAGGATCTATTTTAGCAATCAACATTGTTTGGTGGTTTAGAATATAATGCCTTATTTTTTGGGTAGCAAATACTACTACAAGACAGGAATGTTCAATGGTACTATAGTTGAACTCATAACCTACCAAAGTCTGACTGATATAATAGACCGCCCTTTCATGACCTTCATTTTCATTTTGTGCAAGCAATGCTCAGAGTGATGAATGGGTTGCTATAATATAAAGAATCAATGGTCTTCCTTCAATAGGTGGCATTAAGACCGGTGGTGTGAGTAAATATTCCTTAATCAGTTGAAAAGCCTCCCCGCACCTAGCTGTCCATGCAAATGGTACCCCTTTCTTCAATAGATGTTGAAAAGGATGTGTCTTATCTGCTAATTGCGCTATAAATCTTCTGATGGATTGCAGTCTTCCTTGTAGTGTCCTTAGTTGACTAAAATTAGTGGGTGGAGGCATGTCTATGATTGCTTTTATCTTAGCTAGATCCACTTCAATGCCTCATCTAGAAATGATATAGCCTAATAGCTTTCCTGACTGGACTCCAAACACACATTTCTTGGGATTGAGTCTCACTTTATACTTCTCCAGCCTTTGAAATATCTTGTCTAAAACCTGTAAATATTCTGCCCTTGTCTTGGATTTAACAATAAGGTCATCGACATAATCCTCCATAAGAGTGTGTACTAGATCATGAAAGATAGTGGTCATGGCACGTTGATAAGTTGCTCCAGCATTCTTGAGTCCAAAGGGCATAACATTCTAGAAATACGTTCCCCAAGGACAAGTGAAAGCCGTCTTAGGTTGGTCTTCAGTTGCAATTCTTATTTGGTTATATCTTGAAAATCCATCCATAAGGGACAACATCTCATATCCTACTGTCATGTCAACTATCATGTCTATGTTAGGCAAAGGGAAGTCATCCTTAGGACAAGCCTTGTTGATATCTCTAAAATCAGTGCAGATGCGGATGCCCCCAGTTGGTTTAGTGACTGGTACAAGATTGGAAATCCAATCTGCATAGTCAATAGATCTAATGAAACCAATGTCTAAGAGTTTCTTGAGTTATGCCTTGACTAATAAAGCAATTTGTGGGTGCATTTTTCTCAATTTCTGTTTCACTAGTTTGGCACCTAGTTTTAAGGGCAAGTGATGCAGAACAAGTTCAGGATCCAAACCAAACATGTCTACATATGACCAAGAAAAATTTATCTATCTCTGTGCAAAGAAGTTGTGGAACTATGGCTGCTCTTCTATTGTCAATGACGCTGCAAAATAAACCAGTCGAGGATTCTCTTTTGTGCCTATGTTGACTTCTACCGATTCTTCAACGAGCATGGGTGACTTTTCCTATGTAATGGGGATAATGTTCAAACCTCCATCGTTAGGTGCCTCAGAGAGGTTTTCACCTTTGAATGTGTACTTTCTTTTTACTTTTTAATTATCTATAGGTGCCTTTTGGTTTTCACCTAGAGACTTGTCCTTTTTATCTTGTTTATTCTTTTTCTCATTTTTGTGACTAGAGGGTTGAATAGATTCCCCAAAATATGCTTTGTTGTCCAAGTCAATGGTAAAACCAGCCTTGTGATCACTGTTAGGTATGCCTTCTCGTAATCCCAAGAACTCAGCAATTGCTTTGTCATTCTCAAAAATGTCTAAGACGGGTGTGTCTTGTTGGTTCCAATCAATGAGTTAGGGATAGACTAAGGGCATGTCATCGTCGGAGTTATCAAAGTTTAATGGGTTCAAGGTAAGGATTGAGTTATTCATATGGTCACAAAAGTCTTGTACTAAGTCATGTTTTCTCTTAGGTTTAGGTTTAGGCAGATTTATAGGTGGGCCTAATGCAAAGGTTTGATTATTTGAAATAGATGTATCAGGTTGCCAAGAGGTAGGATCAAGTGATTCCCAATAGTAGTGTTTAAACCACTCCTCCTTTGTCATTTTCTTTGGTGGACAGGAATTCAATGGATTTGGTGAGGAACTTAACATTAAGTCAAGTTCTCCAATTAACTTGTCAAGGTCCATGGAAGAGGTAGAGGATAGGGAATCCCACTCATAATCGTTAAAGTCAGGGGAGTCAAAGTGATATTGGTCCAATGGTTCATGAGATGTCTTAATATCTTCTTAAGCACTTACTTCCTCAAGTAAGGGTGATGGGGTACTAGGAATGCCAATCTAAATCGATTGAAACCCTAGCCCCACACCTTTTGGCCACTGAGAAACAAATGTTGGTTCAATCCTCCCATCTTGGTTTAAGCCTAAACCACTCTGTCCATCATATCCCTTGCTCTGCATGATTGTGAAACCCTTTCCATATAGATCTGTAGGAATGTGAGGAAGTGAGAGAGGTTCTTCATCATCTTCCCTATACAACCAGGAAGTGACATCTTCTATATTTACGGCCTCTTTGCTTAATTCTCCCCATTTAATGAAAGTTGTTGTAGGAGGAACATGTATAGTGACCATAGATTGTCCCCTATCTAATGTAGGTAAACCGTATGACTTAGGAGGAATCAAATGGATAACACAATAAGATGTCATCATGTAATACTCTCCACAACCCTTGTCTTGGATCTCAACCCTAGGAGTGGTAGGAATTGAGGGTGAAATAGATGTTCGAGTGAGTGTGGATGGATCAACATAGGAAGATGGATTGGATGATGAAGCCTCTTGGTTCACTGGCACTTGGCGTTGAGGGATCTCTTTTAGATTGGCACAATATTGGAATGGGTCTGGGTCACCATCTATGGTTATTTCAGTGCCATTGTAAGGGAATTTAAGACACTAATGATACATGGAAGGGACTGCCTTCATGGCATGAATCCATGGTCTACCTAGCAGAAGGTTATAAGGAAGGGTGAGATCCAAGACCTGGAACTTTGTCTCCATTACTGTAGGACCAATTCTGATAGGAAGTGCTACCACCCCCTTTGATTTTCATTCCTCATCATCATAAGCTTTAATGAAAATACTCTTGGTTGTGTCCATGCATGCTTCTGAGAAACCTAATGCCTTAATTAGTTTTAAAGTGCACAGATTTAACCCTACTCCTCCGTCTACCAAAACTTGTCTAACTTTGGTGTCATCAACAAGGACTTCTAGATGTAAAGGGTTTTTATGATCTGTATTTTCAGTTGCATAGTCTTGTTCAGAAAATGTGGCATGGTGATTATTGGTCAAGTAGCCCACCATTTCCTGGAAATGATTGACATCAAGGTCATTAGGGACCATGGTGTTATGTAAAGCTTTATCAAGAATAGATCGATGCTCAGGGGAAATACAATACAGTTCCAAGATTGAGATTTGGGCTGGGGTATTCCCCAACTGGTCAAGTAGGTTATATTGTAACTTGGAAGGCTATGGTGTTTGATTTGATGGAGGGCCTTGGATAGTAATCTTAGTAAGATGAATATTGACTGCACACTCAAGATTTTTATTGATAGTAATGGTATTGATATTCTCATCAGTAGCACGAACATGATGAATGACTTTTCCACCATTATAATCATGCTTGATACTCACATAGTTGGTTGACATATTGGTCTTAGTACTTGAACTAGGAACAATTCCTTTCCCATGGTCATGTAGTGGATCAAAAAAGACTTGATGATCAATGTCTGATGACTTTTGTTTCTGTCCACTAACCTCAATTATTCTCCTTTCGACAAGATCTTGTATGATATTCTTTAGTTGTCAACAGTTTTGTAGGTTATGTCCCTTAGTTTTATGATAATCAAAAAAGGAATTATCATCCCACCAAACTGGTTTAAATTGTCCTGGACCATATTGTCTTGGTTCCTGCAGCTGTATAAGATTATGTTGTAACAGTTGTTTGAATACAAACTCAATGGGTTCCCCTAAGGGAGCGAAATCATGTTTTTGAAATCTCCTTTGTTGTTGTGGACGTCGAGTATTTTGGACCATGTTAGGAGGTTGATTCACAACATTAAGCATGTTGGAAAAATTGTGAGGTCCTTGTACTGTGATGAGTGGTCCTGCTTGTATCATTTTAGCATCAACTACCCCATCATTGGTGACATTTTTGTTGTGAGACCAAAATTTGTTTCTGTCAGTGGGGGTGTTTTGTACGATCGAATTTCTATTGGATGTTAATGTCTTAAGTTTTCCTTTTTCAATGAGATCCTTTTCTATGATAACCCCTTTTTCCACTAGTTCTGAAAAAGATGTACAATAATGTACCCTTAAGTTACTCCATAGTTTCACATGAAGGTTTTCCTAGAACATAGTAACTTTTTGTTTTTTAGGTATCTCGATAGGGCAGCGGCTAGCTATAGTCCTCCATCTCTGGAAGAAAGAAATAAATGTTTCACCTTCATCTTGTGTTGTGTGACACAAGGTTTCTATATTTATCTCGTGGTCTATGTTTAAAGAGAATTGCTCCACAAATTTCTCAACCAGTTCACCCCAAGATCTTATGCCAGAGTCTAGACCTGAAAACCACTCTAGTGCAATTCCTACAAGACTTCTTGGAAATAGTCTCATAAGATATGTGGGGTCATAAGCGACATCTATGCATATGGAAGAAAATTCCCTTATATGTTCTATTGGATTCTGTTTGCCATTGTACTTAGGGAGATTCGGTATGACATACCCATGAGGGAAAGGGGTCATGTACAATGATCTATCAAAGGGAAATGGGCATATGTCCTTTGTTGAAAAGGATTTCTTAGTTGACACCGACATGTTATCCATTTGTTTTTGTAGTGCCTGCATTTGTGTTTGTAAGACGTCAATTTGGGTCAAGGATGTGCTAGGAGGATTATGCGGATCCGTGTATGTATTTTTAAATGCAAAGTCTTGTGATGGGTTTCGATTGAATGTTGGTATTTGAGGGAATGCCTCATGTTTATCTAATCTGTGGTATAGTACTAGTGACTTGAGCACTAGGTATGGCAATCAATTGTGGTATGGTGCTCATGACACTGGCATTAGGTATGGTTGTTGACTGGGATGTTGTGCTTGTGACACCAACATATGGTGTAGAGGTTGATGTTTGAGGTCTTTTACTCCCAACAAGAGTACCAGAGGGAGTGGATGGCAATCCTCCTACAATGAAATTAAATCTCGATGTCATTTCGGATGTACCAAATGGAGATGTATGGACTGTCGTACTCTGTGTAGGTGTGCTAGATGGCATAGTTGTGCTCACCTGAGGTATAGTAGTACTAGCAGTCATTGTATTTTTCCCTTGTGTAGGTTGAGTTTATAAGTTGCTGATATCAAATCATGTAGGTAAGGTAGCACCTTCAGCTAGCAATTTGGCTAAGTATTGTTGACGATCGTTTTCTAGGTACTCATCTACGAAAGAGGAAAACTCAGGGTCCTGTGCGGCAACCTCTATGTATTTTGTTGTAATGTGACCTTGAGTGTTTCTAGTGGTGAATTTGTCTAATAGAGTCTTGTGAGGTCTTGAGGAAAATGGATTGATGAATTCGTTTGTGTTTGACACCTTTTCTCTCTCTTCTCTTGGACCTAGTTTCAATCATGTAAGATTAGCTCAATATGCAAGGTATGCAAAACTATGTCTATGGACAATATGACTCTATTCTATGTTTTTGGAATTTTCTAGATGCAAAATAAGGAATGTTCTAGGATGATACTACCCTAAAATCTAAAGATGCAAAGTCTAAGCAAGGTTCTAAAATAATCAATTCTATAAACCCAAGACAGAGGGACCAACTACCTAAAGTCTAACCAAGGTGTCAATTTAGTTAAGTCAAGGAACCAATGTAGGATGAGGATCAAAGACAAGTTGAGTTTCCTAACTAGACTGATGAGCTAGGAGGACTCTCTGTAGGACAAAGGATAAAATGATATGACTAGGTTTGATGACAGATTTTGTTGACCCTATGATTTTTCTAGAGTGCAGATGATGGACCTATCTTAAAGTTTGAAAAAAAGACCTTCCTAGAAGTTTACTCTAAAGGAAAAATGTATTCTAACATGAGACCAAACTCTGAATTAGGAAAACCATGGTAATGACTATATGAACCTAAATGATGCAAAATTGAGCAAAATCATTTCTTGTTTATGCTCAAAGTCTGTTTGTGGGATGCCAACTAAAAGACTGGTATAACTGTGTTGACTGGACAATGATCGTGAATTCTGGTTTTCTAATCAGGCAAATGCGTCGCAGGATTTTACATATGTGGTTAAGTTTACCAATTGCGGTTAAATTTCACAATTGTGGTTTTCTCATGATCAATTGTGTCTCCCTGATAAATTTAATGTTTGACTCTAATAGATGCGGTTAACCTTCTAACAGATGTGACTCGAAATGATAGTTGTGACTCAGAATATAACATATTCGGTTTTTCGCAAAGAAAATGTGAGCTAATATGGCACATGCGACTCTACAATAAACAGATGTGACTAAAAATGATAGATGCAAATCAAAGTTAAATAGATGCGACTGAAAATGATAGATGCGACTCCAATTTATATAGATGCAACTCTACAAATCAATTGCGACCTTCTGGTGAATAGTTACGACTCTCTGTGTATTTTCAGTAATTTGAGATTTAAAATTGACTATGTTTTATGTGATCAAATTCTGGAAAACAAGGACAATCATAAGACAAAGTGTTTTTAGTTTGATTTTGGACTCAAAGAACATTTAAGTTGACAACAGACAAGCACATCGTAATAGGCCAAAAGGCCTAGGGTTTGTATACTTGGTATAGCCCACCTAAATACCCTAGATTGGTGATAAACACCTTTCCTTCTCTAGAGTGGATAGCTTAGAAATTTGGTGGCATTGGCTCCCCTCCACAGCTCATTAATTTCATTCGAGCACACCAATTTTGAATTGTTTGGGCAATGACCTCCCAATAACTGCTATCTCTACTCAAGGGGTCAGTAGTGAGTGTCTTCAGACATGATACTGTACCCTGTACTATACTAAGCAATGGCCAAAAATGGTTGGTCTCTAAAAAAAAGGTGTTTAATACAGGAATTTTGTTTGTAGGGCATGATCCATGCGGTGAGAGTCCCCTTTCGGATCCATCTCATCAGAACCATACGCGTGATTCTTGGGCTTTCCCCAAGAATCCACTTTTATATACTGGCTGGAAGTCCCTCAGGTTCAGGGTGTTACCTGTTTGAGTCGTCCTGGGGTGAGTACTTTTTCCCACCAGAACAGGCCCAAGTTCTAGAGTTGGTAACCATTTCTCTTACACCCAGGATTGCACGGATGCGCAAGGGGAGAGGATACTCCAATGTACCAAATCGTGAGGGTAATTACACAATTGTGGTTTCACACCAAACACAGTAAACACTTGTTAATTTTAATCCAAATGAAAGATTTTCTACACTACCAAACAATCTGTTTCAAAAATTTAACTAGGGTCTTCGACATGCATTCTGCAGGAAGATTCATTAGTAATTTTTCAGTATTATCTTCATCAATCGTCCTACAAAAACTCATTAACTCCAAAAACAAAAAGCCCACATGCTGAAAATCTGATATTAGTAACACACAGATCAATTGAAAATTTTAGATTTCTGAAAATAGAAACAAAAGGTTACCAATCAATTGCCTCGTTGTTTTACCAATCAGATGTGTTGAATTTCTCTGCAATTGCGTTCTTGGTATTTTACCAGTCAATTGCGGTTATGAAATTTGCAGATGCATCATAATTTTTTAGATGCGTCATTTCTGGTGTCAGATGCGGTTCAGAAAGCCAATTGCGTCACTTCATTAAACTAATGCGTATGTGAATTTCAATTACAGCGTTTTGTCAAGCCAATGCATCGTTCCATACGAAAAATCTGCAAAAATCAAAATAAAAGTCTACGGATACGCGAAGATGGTGTCTTGATGTCAGGTTCACCAAATGTAACACCAAGAAAGTGCAGAAATAAAAGATTAAAAGAAAGCATGCAATACAAATCTAAATGCAATCTAATGCTAAGCAACAAAGAACAAAGGAAAGTAAAAACGTAAATACAACTTGAACAATCTCACCAAATTTGTATGTATTTCCATGATTCATTTCGATTTCCCTTCTCCATTTTGTTGTTTTAGTATAATTGCCCTCAGATTTCTCGTAAGTTCATGCAGGTATAGCCTATGATAATGATTTATCAAAACATCGAAGATTAAGGAAAGGTCCTTACAAAAGTCATAAGATTTCGAAAGAGATTGGAATGATGAAGACCAGATCAATTTATAGAAAACTGATCATTTGAATGATAGGCTAGGATTGAAAGATCAACAGACAGTTGAGATTGACTGATTAGTCATGCATTCTAATAACAGTTAGTAATGACATCGGTGATATAAATTAGAAATATAATTAAAGATTAAATAAATGATTTAATCTTCCAGTTTGGTATTCAAAAACAAAAGAATTATCTTTGCATGACAAAGATGAAGATGTATTAAAGCAACTCTTGTTCGAATGCACGCACAAGGTTTAATTAATTAAATAGGAATATTTAATTAATCTGCATGTACATGCAAATGAGTTAGAACTAGACAATTGAATGATTTGACGAAGAGATTACTCGAGAATGCCACTCAGACATTAAATCAAAGTTAACTGACTGATTAAAATAGATCTTTGAGTCGAGTAAAAGTGAATACTTAGATAACTCACACAATTATCTAAATATAGAGGAATACGTTAAAATAGAATTCATTAATTAAATAACTCATTTAAATGAAGATTTGATATTTGAAGAATAATTAAATAAATAATATTTATTTAATTAAGTGATGAAAGGATTTAAATGAATAATTAAATAAATAAAGAATTTATTTAATTATAGTTGAAGTATGATAAAGAGTAAATTAAATAAGAATTTATTTAATTTGAGAAGAAGGATAAGGTTAATTAGTAACATAATTAAATAAAAAGGATTTATTTAATTAATGAAATAGAATAAAGAAAAGTGTGAATTAATTAAATAATTAAGATTATTTAATTAATAGAAGAAATTAAGACTATAGAGAATAATTAAATAACTGACATTATTTATTGATGACCATGAAGAATATTGGAGTCGCAGGCTTCGACCAAATTTCGGTGTCTACAATAAGTACCTTTGAGCATGTGGTTTCCTGACTAGAGGTATTTTAGGTGTTCTAGAGTTCCAATCCATGCTTGTTACACTAGGTCTCACTTCAACTTCAACTACTTTGTCTTCACCCTTAGTGTTCTGATTTTAGCTTTCACCGGTGAAGCCAAGTCCTCCCTTATCCTTGTGACATTTTTGTAGGGACAGGAGTTGATCTAGAACTATGCTACTTTCACATACTCTTGCTTTTGTTTTCATCCTTCTTAACTCTTGATCTAACTTCTCATTTTCTTCCAATTTCTATTTGATGGTATCTTTGATATTTTCTTCAATCTTATTGCATTCATCCAATTGTTGTTTTAAATCCATAGTACTTTCCTTTGACTCCTTTAATTCCTAGCTGACCTCTTTGTGTCTTGCTTTGAATTTCTGGATTTTCTCCCTTAGCTTTGAGAGAGAATGTACGCAACAAAGCCCCCACTCACATATGTTGTTCAATTTTAAGCCCAAATCAAAGTGTGGAGGTGATTGCTTTGTCTTAACCCAAAGTCATGAAAAAAGGCCTTTTGATTCTCAAGATCACTATAAAGCACAAGAGAAGTGCATACGTCCTTTTTCAATGGCTTTAGTTTAAGTAAGCCCTCATGAAAAACAAAGCTACACTTGTTCTTTTTAGATCCACAAAGCAAAATGTGAATTCATTTTAGGGAACCAAATCACAAGTGAAAGACATTTTGTTTAATTTGTTAATCCAATAAACAAAATCTAGTAAGTTTGTGATCCTAAGATTTGTTTTAACCCTTGCAAGAAATGGAAAATGTTCTTTTTAAACCCTAAGGAAAATTAGTGTCCTAAGAAGAAGAAGATGAAAAATTCTTAAAGAAGTGTTAAACAAACACTAAAGTGTTTAAAAACACTTCGGTTGAATGAAATATCATCACCATGCTCCTTCTTCCCTCATTTTTGATTTCCAACCTACAAGTGAGAAAAACCAGTAAAATTCTTGAAAATACAGAAGCTAAAAAACTAGAAAATAGAACATAAATTAATCATAAATCAAAAGCACGTGCTAAAAATCAAATTTTCCCTTTTTATTGTCTCCTAGCGTCGCAACTCGTGAAGGCGTCATAGTTTGTTCTCCTAGCGGTGCCCTCACGGTCTTGCTTACTAGTCAACGACGCTCTATGTCGAGACAGAGAGCTCAATTGCGTCACAATTTTCTCCCAGCGTCGCAGTTTGTGTCCAACATCGTTGTTTGATATTTTTTGAAATTGTCTGCAGGTCGACAAGTTTAGCGGCGGAGTTTAAAATTCAAAAATCTTGGTGGGGCAAGTTCAGCGGCGTAGTTTGTGTTTTAAGCGGTGCCATATAGCAACACTGATGAGCCCGCAGTGCCAAAATAGTGACACTGATGAGCCTGCGGTGCCAAAACAGCGACGTTGACAAGCCTGCGTTGGAATTTCCTGTGTGTGAAGAAAAAATGTGTAAATTTCAAGAAAATGTTAGAAATAATGATATCCAGCCCTCTTTCTAGCGCCAAATGTGTGAAACCTTTTCCTAGTACCTGCAAAACAACATGAGTAAACAAGTTAAACAAGGAATTACAAGCTAAAACAAGGATTCCCCATGAAATCCATTTACAAACTCAAAATAGGAAAGAAAACAATGGAAAACCAAATAAAGACAATGAAATAACTTGAATCCTTTTTTAAATATGCAAACTCATGATCCCATGGGGGAATTGGTGCCAATTTGATGTGAAAATTGGCCCTTTTCCAATTCCTAAGATTGCAAGCTTCGAATGTTAAAGAGATTGATCCAACTTGTCGATGAAGAATGAAGACTCCAAGCCAAAATTCTGCAAAACCTAGCTATGACTCAATGAAAATCGATAGAATTCAAGAGATATTTGAGCATGGTAACTTTGCTTGGATTGCGGATGGATAAATGAGGATATGAGCTCTTTATTTATAGAATTCCAAGATGGATGAATGTACAAATTTGAGCAATGTGGGACTAACATTCATCCAATGATATGGTGCCACTTGTCAAGCTATGAATGGATGATGGATGTGCAAGATTTTGAGTTTGTGCCTATAAATGCCAATATTTGAAATTCAAATTTGTTGAAATGACATGCAAGAGGGAAGGAAAAATGCAATAAATGCCACTTGGCTCAAGGGAAAGGACATGTAAGAGATTTTAAATGCCTTGTTGGATGTACATGTTGACTTGGAATTTTTGAATTCAAATTGAGAGAATATTCCAAAAGATGCCTAGTGAGGAAAATAGAGATTTAATAAATGAATTAAATCTATTTTCATGTGCAACTTGCATTATTTAGAAGAAGATGAGAAATTAATCAAGGGTTAATAATTTAACAAGAGATTAGATGATGTGACCTATTTGACTCAAATTTATGGATTTATTCAAATCAAATAAGAGAGGAATATGATAAGAGGCTAATTAAATAAGGATTTTGATTTATTTAATTAAAAGGGATGGTGTTAGATTAAATCAAATAAGGTTTTAATTTATTTAATTTAATGGATAGACTTTAGAGATTTAATCAAATAAATTGATTATTTAATTAAATAGGGATATTTAGATCAGATGGATTGATTTAATTAACAAAAGAGATTGACTTGATTAGATAAAATGATTTATTTAATTAAGAGATGAATATTGATGAATTTAATCATATAGGGGAACTTGATTAAATGGTTAGACCAAGGGATGATTCTGGAAGAAATGATGTTAGTAAGCCAGGATCAGATGCATGATGTCAATCAGTACATTTTACGTGTCTATAGAGATAATGCTCTAACAACTTTCTTTGATGTATTCAAGAGCAATATGAATGAGAGAAAGGATTCTAAGGAAAGTTGTTGAGAAATATAGAAATGATATCATATTTCATGTATCTTCTGATGAATGTATGACTGAAGCTGTTGAACCTCAGACCATATGGATTCAACCATTGGGTTATGAAATTATAGAAGATGATTTAAAGGCTATGTACATATGTTGCTGAAAATTCTGAAAGATGCCAATGAACCTAGAATTGGCATTTATACTAAAAATTCTATGGAGGTTCACTTGGAGCACAAGAAGCCAATAATAAGAAAGAATGTGGAAAAAAGCTTAGTGAAGTTGGTTACAGTGATGAAGAGATTGCACTAGGTACGGCTAAGAGAGAATAGATGGAGGTAAAATCATCAGGTCTAAGGAGATCTTGTAGGATTGCTCCTTCTAAACCCTTTGTAGCCCCTACATTGAAAATTGAACCCAGTGCTTCTAATAAAGGTAAAGGCCCGACTTCTTTTGGACCTACTACAAGATCTGGGAAAAGGAAAGAGACTCCTCTGATGGTACCTAGGAAGAGAGGAAAGAAAGAAAAAGCTACAAGGGAGAAAAATATTAGTGTCACTAATGATCAAGATGAAGAGGAGGAGGACCCTGAAGCAAAATTGGTAAGGAAATGAAGAGGAAGTTTATCCTCTAGTGAAGGTGCTTCTTAGGAAGCTGGTATTGGTTCTAAAATATTGCATATTGTGTCATCCTCTAAAGAAAATGGAGAACATGAATTTGGTGTTCATGTGCACACCAAACCCGAGTTGAAGAAAACTAAGGTGTCTAAAGAAGCCTCCCCGAACCAGGAAGAACATAAGGACATTTCGGTAAGACCTGGCCCCCATTTCAAATTAGAGGTAGTACTCAATTCTTTGTTACATTTTGAAAAAATGCTAAAGCCTACAACAGAATAGTATGATCAAGTTGGAAAAGAGGATAGAAAAAAAATAATTTTAGCTATCATTCAATATGTTATCAAATTGGATGTTAAGTGGGATGATGTGAAGAAAAATTTTCTTGAGAAAATGTGGGTAGCTTTGATGAAAAGGAGATTAGAGGCTATTGAATTTGAAGAGAAAATCAACAATGATGCATTTAAGAAAATTTGGTCTTCTTTGGCTCCAAATGATCTGGAAACCCTAAAGAAGATATGTGCAGATATGTTCCGGATAAAGAAAAGAGTGAATATTTTGATGGCAAGGGATAAAAAGAAGATAAAGAAAATAAGGAGGAAATTGCAAAAGTAATCAAAGATACGGTTGAGAAATATGGCATGCTTGGTTCTGCACTTAAGTCTAGTGAAGAAGTTTTTATTGTAGATGTTGAGGAAGATATTCCTCCCGGTACATGTGATACAAGTATTTCTATGGAAATAAATGTTGCAGATGTTCCTTTGGATATAGGTGTTGAAAATGATCCTCTGAAGATGGAGAAGAAGAACGAGGGTGATGTTGAGCCTAAAAAATATGATGATGCTCCTCCAAAGCATACCAAAGGTGAAAAGGATAATACTAAAGGAGGACCAGATGAAGGTGAAAATGAAGGAAATGAAGAAGATAGTAGTGTTATCACCTGAAATTGCACCCTTGTTGAGCCTGATGTCCAACACCTCAGTGTAACATTGGAAGACCTCCAAAGATGTGGGTTTCTTGTAAGCAGAGGTCAACCTCCGGAGAAGGCCGACTTCCTTTGGTGTCACCTACACTACATATTATTGGAAGGGAAAGGGAGAAGGAGTACATAAATTGAAACTAAACTAAGGTAATGCACCAAAATGAAAGGAACAATGAGATACTCAATTTACACCTGAATACTGATGATGAACATAATATTACACATCAAATTCTATAAGCCTTACACTAACATTTCACAAATAGGTTCGATTCATACACTTTTTCCAGAGAGGAAAGAAAGATTTTCACATAATAGAATCCATGTGTGACTAAGTGAACACAATTTGTGATTTGTATACTGATACTTTTGCAAAGGAAGGCATGAAACGCAAGATAAAGTTATGAAGGAATGAAAGAAATTCACAAAAATAACTTGATCATGAACCTAAAATGCATAGCACTCTGCAAGAACAAGATGGAAATCCGAACATCAATAGTCACCAAGGAAAAAATTTATATATCATGCTCCAAAATGAGTTACAGAATTCTGCTAATCCAAGAGAGGACTGTAGAAGTCACAGACTTCAGAAAAGCATCCAGGAGAACCCTCTTACAAAGAGGAAAAAATGCCATATATACAAGAAAGATGTTGGTTCCTGCCCTAGGGTTACAAAAAATGAGTCGGTGCCTGAATACATCAGCCCTAGAAGTCCTTGGAATGAATTCAATGAAGCATTCAATGCGCATCCCCCCTCCATGTCAGCAAGAGATCACTCTAGGGATGTCTTAATATCTTTACAGTCATCATCATTAACTCCCAGCCTTCGAGTCTGCCATTAAGATTTGTCAGAGTCGCCTTGAATGCTCCGTGACATGGTCATTAATGTCGCTTCACCTCTCTAGTCGACATCCCCAGCTACTATGGTGACTCATGGCTACCTCCCCTTCAAGAAACAACATCAAATCCATCTGCTAGGTTCAAGCGCCATTACAAATTGATCAGCTCCAATTTTAGAGTAGAGCGATGTCATCATGCTCCCTCGATCTCATTTGTAGGGGGAAGTCAAATAGTCAAACCACTCGTTATATGCCCTAGTGCCTTTTGATTGGTCAAGTTTGTGCTAGGTAGATACCAAGGCAGTCAAAGGTTGCTTCAGAAGGATCATATGTCAGCAAGACTTTGGATGTCAGGGAGAGGTCATAGCGGGCAGATAGAGTCATACCGATATGCCCATTCTTTCGGAAAGACACACAACGGTCAACAAGACCTCATGGCGAGCTCCCAGAGTTATATCAATCTCACAAAAACTATCAGCAAGACCCCATCGGGTCGGTGAGACACTATGGCGAAGGCAAGATCCTTCAGCGAGCTTATCCCATGTTGGGGAGACTTGGATGTCGAGGAGACATTTCTCCGCACTCATTTCATTTCACCAAGACCACTCTGCTATCGGCAGGACCTCTTGTCGAAATCCTCATCTCCTGGTGAAGGAACTCCCTTCACTGAGAATCTTCATAACTGGCGGGGGCGGGGCAAAGACAAAACCGGAACCGAGACCCAGGGGAGAAAGGGGGCAGAAGCAAAGACAGATGAATCCTGGCAGAACTGGGATTGGGAAAAAATTCGTCACTGAAACTTTCCTCAAGATTCAGTTTCAGATTCTGACCTTGTCCCGCCCCTAAAAAAACTCAAAAGAAGGCAAAGGGAAGGAAGAAAAAGGAAGAAAGACAAATGGGAGAAAGCAACCCCGACGAAATGCAAGGAAGAAAGGAACAAAGAGTCAGGGGAACTGGAACCGGAACCGGAACTAAATCCGGACCTGAAACTTCCTTGAAGTTTCAAGTTTGGATTTTGTTTTGATCCCGCCCCTACCACACATTTGAGACACGAAGGAAGAAAAAAAAAACATAAGAGGGAACCAAGGAGGAAGAGACAACCCTTGATCCCAGGCCATGAAGAAAAGGAAAGAAGAAAGAGAGGGACCAAAGCCGGAACCAGAATGAAAATAGGAATCAAAACTTTGGAAAAGTTCCAAGTTTAGGTTCCAACCTAGTCCCGGGCCTGGGAAAAGAAAGAAAACACACAAAGTGAAAGGAAGAAAGGCAGGATCGGAACTAAAACCGATCCTGAGCAAAACACAGTGGGGGCGGGGGCGGAAACAAACCCGAAACTGATACTTTCATCAAGCTTCAAGTTCGAACTCCATCCTGAACCCACCTCCGACAAAGGAAAGCAAGAGAGGAAAAAGGAGAAGGAAGAAAAGAAGGGGAAAAACTAGCCCATAGTCAAAACGCAAGGCCAAAGAAGAGAAAGGGACACACACAAGCATGGAACTAGAACCAGAACTGGAACTGAAAATGGAAACTAGAATTTTGGAAAAGTTCCAAGTTTGGTTTCGGTCCAACTCAACCTCCAATGGAAATGAAGAATGGGCCTGACAAGGAATGAAAAGGCAGAATCAGGGTCAGAACCAGAACCCAAACAAGAACCGGAACCAAGGTAAAGTTCCAAGTTCGGGTTCCGACCTGGTTCTGGCCTAGGAAAAACAAGGAAAAATGCAAGAAGGAAGCAAAAGGGAAAGAGGGAAAGACAAGGCAAAAATAAAAATGAAAAACCACCCCTAAATTGAAGACCTGCACGCTGGGATCAACCCTCTTGGGAGCCTCATTTAATCCATGTGCTGAATTAAAACATCATTTTCCCCTGCATCTGCACAAGAAGCAAACAAGTTAGAAAAAATGTGATCCTGATGCAAGTGTTCCTCCATTTGGTCTTCAAGAACCTCGGTAAACATGGGTTACCCTGCCTGATTGAGCCCATAGGTGAAAAATGGCTAACATTTCTAGTGACTTTTGCTGGATGTTTTCTTGCTAAACATGCAGACCGGTAGCCTAGTCCTATCCATTGGTCATGGAGTCATTGGGACAACTCAAAAAAGATCAAGAGCAGCTTTGTACATGGCTGTAACTCATCTTAAGACTCACTAGAACACTTGGAAACTTATTGAAAATAGGAAAAATAGCTCAATGGAAACTACTTATTTGTGTTAGAAAAACACTTAGGGAAACGAAACAACAACTAAACCTACCCTATTCTAACCAGTAAAAAACTAGTCAAACAAAACCATTGACAAGATGCTTGAAATAGCTGCCCTTTCTTCTCAAAGTAGAATGACTGGCATGCTTAAGGACAACTAAGTAAGAATGAAAAGCAGAAAAAGGTTTAACAAGATGATGCACTGCCTCTTGAAATAGGTCAATAAATTCACTTACCTCACCAAACAGACCATACGTATTTTCAACCAAAGGAGGACAAATGAGCTGAACATACTCTTGTTTGGCTGTCAGTGCATCTTGGATATCTTCTTTTGTTGTACCTTCATGTGAAGGTACAAGATTGGTGCTTGGTGTTGTATTGGACTCCATCTAAGCTAGGTACCTGATTGGACGACCCTTGGTAAGGAAAAAGCTTGAACTTTCCTTGTTGGCCTCTTGTTGATCTCTAAAGATTTCATCTTTTTCTTGAAAAGATGTTGATTGAAGGTAATATGCAGGTTGTTCATTAGCTACTATAGTCTGATCTTCTTGACTAAGGAGCTGATATCCTTGTTGGATAACTGAAAACAAATCTTCAGACTATGGTTCCTTATGCTCCTTGTCCATGATAGAATACACCTCCTCCTCAACAAAGTGGGGTAGCTCATCAAATAAGTTCATAGGCTGCAAGGCATTTCCTTCAACAATATCTTCAATAGTCTCACCAATTTGAATGGGCTGATCACATGCTTCCCTTTCATATAATACTAGTTCATCATCTATGTTGGAACAAAAAGCTTCTATGATATCATCTAACTCATAATCTTGCATTAAATCTAGATGAGTTATATCATTTAGTTGCTCCATACCAGGCATAGATGCTATCATGCATGTGAGATCTTCATCTTCATCGACAAATTGAGGAAGTTCACTGAACAAGTCAACAATATCCTCTGGCTGCTCTAGATCAATTGGTAAATTAGGAACATGCATGCTCTTCTGAAGAAAAGTATCCGATTTAGTTTTAGGCTTTTCTTCCAAGTCTAATGCTCCATTGTCTTACTGACTGTCATTAATTGACAACTGCCCAGATGGCTTGATGTCTTCTAGCTGTTCTGAAACTGCAACCTCACAAGTGCTTTCCACTTGAGGAAGATCCTCAGTCAGCTTTGAGCTTTGAGAAAAAGCAATCTGCTTGAAGCTTGGAACTGAAAACACGTGCTCTTCCAACTTAGCAATTTCATAGTAGCTTTCCATGCTAGATTCACCCTGTCTGAAACTTGGAATTTTGTACTTTGGGACCCCCTCCTTCACAGGTAGTTGGAGTTTTATCCTATGAGCTTGTGCAAGCAAGTGTTTCATCTGCTCATCCTTAGTTGCAACACTCTGCTCTTTGAAACTCCCCTCAAGCTAACTCTTTTGAAACTCCTCCATTAGTTGGTGCTAATAATCTGAGTAAGCTTGAGTATTTAGCACCTGAGTAGACAACAACTTCATTTGTCCTTCTTTGTTAGCTATTTCCTATTTAAGATCTCCCTCAAACTAGATTCTTTTTGCCACTTTTTCTTGATCATAAAAGCAAACTTGCTCAGCCATTTCCTGTTGTTGCAAAATGGTACCCTGCTGCATCTTGATATCAACCAACATCTTAGATAGACATGCAAGCGCTTTACTAATATTGTTAATCTTCATATTGTGAAGACCTTAACTTAGATCCCACAACGTATGGTCAATCTGTTGGAGCAGGTCCAATATGTTCTAGTATGGATGTGTAGGAGCAACACACTCATGAGGTGGAGGGTAATAGCAAGCATCTAAATAAACATTTGACATCTTTTCAGTCAAAGAGCTGGAAATTCAGAATTAGCAGATTATTTTGAGACATACCAAAACCTGTGCCTGTGAAACCAGAAGATTTGAACTCGGAGTCGCTAGGTATGTGAAGAAAATGCCTCCAAAAGGCTGAAACCACTGCTTCACACACCAAACAGCAGCAATAAAATGCATAAACATGAACTAAGAAGCAGTTCATAGTCCCACCGGACGTGCCAAAAATTGTTATTACCTGAAATTGCACCCTTGCTAAACCTAATGTCCAACACCTCAGTGTAACATTGGAAGACCTCCAAAGATGTGGGTTTCTTGTAAGCAGAGGTCAACCTCTAGAGAAGGTTGGCTTCCTTTGGTGTCACCTAAACTACTGATTCTTGGAAGGGAAAGGGAGAAGGAGTACATAAATTGAAACTAAACTAAGGTGATGCACCAAAATGATAGGAACAATGAGATACTCAATTTATACCTAAATACAGATGATGAACATAAGATTACACATCAAATTATGTAAGCCTTAAACTAACGTTTCACAAACAAGTTCGATTCATACACTTTTTTTAGAGAGGAAAGAAAGATTTTCATAGACTAGAATCCATGTGTGACTAAGTGAACACAATTTGTGATTTTTATAACGATACTTTTGCAAAGGAAGGCATGGAACGCAAGATAATGTTATGAAGGAATGAAAGAAATTCACAAAAATAACTTGATCATGAACCTGAAATGCACAACACTCTGCAAGAACAAGATGGAAATCTGAACATCAATAGTCACCAAGGCAAAACTTTATATATCATGCTCCAAAATGAATTACAGAATTTTGCTAATCTGAGAGAGGACTATAGAAGTCACAGACTTCAGAAAAGCATCCAGGAGAACTCTCTTACAATGAGGCAAAAATTCCATATATACAAGAAAGATGTTGGTTCCTACCCTAGGGTTACAAAAAATGAGTTGGCACCTGAATACATAGGCCCTAGAAGTCCTTGGAATGAATTCAATGAAGCATTCGATGCACATCCCCCCTCCATGTTGACAAGAGATCGCTCCAGGGATGTCTTAAGATCTTTACAACCATCGTCATTAACTCCCAGCCTTCAAGTCCACCATTAAGATTTGTCAAAGTCACCTTGAATGCTCTGCGACATGGTCATTAATGTCGCTCCACCTCTCCAGTCGACATCCCCAGCTACTATGGTGACTCACGACTACCTCCCCTTCAAGAAACAACATCAGATCCATCCACTAGGTTCAAGCGCCATTACAGATTGATTAGCTCCGATTTTAGAGTAGAGCGATGTCGTCATGCTCCCTCGGTCTCATTTGTAGGGGGAAGTCAAATAGTCAAACCACTCGTTATATGCCCTAGTGCCTTTTGATTGGTCAAGTTTTTGCCAGGTAGATACCAAGGCAGTCAAAGGTTGCTTCAGAAGGATCGTATGTCAGCAAGACTTTGGATGTTGGGGAGAAGTCATAGTGGGCAGATAGAGTCATACCGATATGCCCATTCTTTCAGAAAGACACACAACGGTCGACAAGACCTCATGGTGAGCTCCCAGAGTTATATCGATCTTACAAAAACTATCAGCAAGACCCCATTGGGTCAGCGAGACACTATGGCGAAGGAAAGATCCTTCAGCGAGCTTACTCCATGTCGGGGAGACTTGGATGTCGGGGAGACATTTCTCCGCACTCATTTCATTTCACCAAGACCACTCTGCTATCGGCAGGACCTCTTGTCGAAATCCTCATCTCCTGGCGAAGGTACTCCCTTCACTGAGAATCTTCATAACTGGTGGGGGCGGGGCAAAGACAGAACCGGAATTGATACCTAGGGGAGAAAGGGGGCAGAAGCAAAGACAGATGAATCCTGACAGAACTGGGATCGGGACAAAATTCGTCACTGAAACTTTCCTCAAGATTCAGTTTCAGATTGCGACCCGGTTCCGCCCCCAGAAAAACTCAAAAGAAGGCGAAGGGAGGGAAGAAAAAGGAAGAAAGAAAAATGGGAAAAAGCAACCCCGACAAAATACAAGGAAGAAAGGAACAAAGAGTCAGCGGAACCGGAATCGGAACCAGAACTAAATCTGGACCTGAAACTTCCTTCAAGTTTCAAGTTTGGATTTCGTTCTGATCCCACCCCTGCCAACATTTGAGACATGAAGGAAGAAAAAAAAACATAAGAGGGAACCAAGGAGGAAGAGACAACCCTCGATCCTAGGCCACGAAGAAAAGGAAAGAAAGAGAGTGACCAAAGTCGGAACCAGAACGAAAATAGGAATCAGAACTTTGGAAAAGTTCCAAGTTTGGGTTCCAACCTAGTCCTAGGCCCGGGAAAAGAAAGAAAACACACAAAGTGAAAGGAAGAAAGGCAGGATCGGAACTAAAACCGATCCTGAGCAAAACATAGCGGGGGCGGGGGTGGAAACAAACCTGAAAGTGAAACTTTCATCAAGCTTCAAGTTTGAACTCCATCCTGAACCTGCCTCTGACAAAGGAAAGCAAGAGAGGAAAAAGGAGAAGGAAGAAAAGAAGGGGAAAAACTAGCCCACAGTCAAAATGCAAGGCCAAAGAAGAGAAAGGGACACACACAAGCATTTAACTAGAACTAGAACCAGAACCGAAAATGGAAACTAGAATTTTGGAAAAGTTCCAAGTTTGGTTTCGGTCCGACTCCACCTCCAATGGAAATGAAGAATGGGCCTGATAAGGAATGAAAAGGCAGAATCGGGGTCAGAACCAGAACCCAAACAAGAACCGGAACCAAGGTAAAGTTCCAAGTTCAGGTTCCGACCCGGTTCTGGCCCAGGAAAAACAAGGAAAAATGCAAGAAGGAAGCAAAAGGGAAAGAGGGAAAGACAAGGCAAAAATAAAAATGAAAACCCACCCCTAAATTAAAGACCTGCACGCTGGGCTCAACCCTCTTGGGAGCCTCATTTAATCCATGTGCTGAATTAAAACATCATTTTCCCCTGCATCTGCACAAGAAGCAAACAAGTTAGAAAAAGTGTGATCCTGATGCAAGTGTTCCTCCATTTGGTCTTCAAGAACCTTGGTAAACATGGGTTACCCTGCCTGATTAAGCCCATAGGTAAAAAATGGGTAACATTTCTAGCGACTTTTGCTGGATTTTTTCCTGCTAAACATGCAGAACAGTAGCCTAGTCCTATCCATTGGTCATGGAGTCATTGGGACAACTCAAAAAAGATCAAGAGCAGCTTTGTACATGGCTATAACTCATCTTAAGACTCACTAGAACACTTGGAAACTTATTGGAAAAAGGAAAAAGAACTGAATGGAAACTACTTATTTGTGTTAGAAAAACACTTAGGGAAATGAAACAACAACTAAACCTACCCTATACTAACCAGTAAAAAATTGGTCAAACAAAACCATTGACAGGATGGTTGAAATAGCTGCCCTTTCTTCTCAAAGTAGAATGACTGGCATGCTTAAGGACAACTAAGTAAAAGTGAAAAATAGAAAAAGGTTTAACAAGATGATACACTGCCTCTTGAAATAGGTGAATAAATTCACTTACCTCACCAAACAAACCATACCTATTTTCAACCAAAGGAGGACAAATGAGCTGAACATACTCTTGTTTGGCTGTCAGTGCATCTTGGATATCTTCTTTTGTTGTACCTTCATGTGAAGGTACAAGATTGGTGCTTGGTGTTGTATTGCACTCCATCTGAGCTAGGTACCTAATTGGATGGCCTCTGGTAAGGAAAAAGCTTGAACTTTCCTTATTGGCCTCTTGTTGATCTCTAAAGATTTCATCTTTTGCTTGAAAAGATGTTGATTGAAGGTAATATGCAGGTTGTTCATTAGCTGGTACAGTCTGATCTTCTTGACTAAGGAGATGATATCCCTGTTGGATAACTGAAAACAAATCTTTAGACTATGGTTCCTTATGCTCTTTGTCCATGACAGAATACACCTCCTCCTCAACAAAGTGGGGCAGCTCATCAAATAAGTTCATAGGCAACAAGGCATTTCCTTCAACAATCTCTTCAATAGCCTCACCAATTTGAATGGGCTGATCACATGCTTCCCTTTCATATAATACTAGTTCATCATCTATGTTGGAACAAAAAGCTTCTATGATATCATCTAACTCATAATCTTGCATTAAATCTAGATGAGTTATATCATTTAGTTGCTCCATACCAGGCATAGATGCTATCATGCATGTGAGATCTTCATCTTCATCGACAAATTGAGGAAGTTCACTGAACAAGTTAGCAATATCCTCTGGCTGCTCCAGATCAATTGGTAAATTAGGAACGTGCATGGTCTTCTGAAGAAAAGCATCTGATTTAGTTTTAGGCTTTTCTTCCAAGTCTAATGCTCCATTGTCTTGCTGACTGTCATCAATCGACAACTGCCCAAATGGCTTGATGTCTTCTAGTTGTTCTGAAACTGTAACCTCGCAAGTGCTTTCCACTTGAGGAAGATCCTCAGTTAGCTTTGACCTTTGAGAAGAAGCAATCTACTTGAAGCTTGGAACTGAAAACACGTTCTCTTCCAACTTAGCAATTTCATCGTAGCTTTCCATGCTAGATTCACCTCGTCTGAAACTTGGAATTTTTTACTTTGGGGCCCCCTCCTTCATAGGTAGTTGGAGTTTTATCCTATGAGCTTGTGCAAGAAAGTGTTTCATTTGCTCATCCTTAGTTGCAACACTCTGCTCTTTGAAACTCCCCTCAAGCTACCTCTTTTGAAACTCCTCCATTAGTTGGTGCTAATAATCTGAGTAAGCTTGAGTATTTTGCACCTGAGTAGACAACAACTTTATTTGTCCTTCTTTGTTAGCTATTTCCTATTTAAGGTCTCCCTCAAACTAGATTATTTTTGCCACTTTTTCTTGATCATAAAAGCAAACTTTCTCAACCATTTCTTGTTGTTGCAAAATGGTACCCTGCTGCATCTTGATATCAACCAACATCTTAGATAGACATGCAAGTGCTTTACTAATATCGTTAATCTTCATATTGTGAAGACCTTGACTTAGATCCCACAACGTATGGTAAATCTGTTGGAGCAGGTCCAATATGTTCTAGTACGGATGTGTAGGAGCAACACACTCATGAGGTGGAGGGTAATAGCAAGCATCTAAATAAACATTTGACATCTTTTCAATCAAAGAGCTGGAAATTCAGAATTAGCAGATTATTTTGAGACATACCAAGACCTATGCCTGTGAAACCAAAAGATTTGAACTCGGAGTCGCTAGGTATGTGAAGAAAATGCCTCCAAAGGGCTGAAACCACTGCTGCACACACCAAACAGCAGCAATAAAATGCATAAACATGAACTGAGAAGCAGTTCACGGTCCCACCAGGCATGCCAAAAATTGTTATCACCTGAAATTGCACCCTTGTTGAACCTAATGTCCAACACCTTAGTGTAACATTGGAAGACCTCCAAAGATGTGGGTTTCTTGTAAGCAGAGGTCAACCTCTGGAGAAGGTCGGCTTCCTTTGGTGTCACCTAAACTACTGATTCTTGGAAGGGAAAGGGAGAAGGAGTACATAAATTGAAACTAAACTAAGGTGATGCACCGAAATGACAAGAACAATGAGATACTCAATTTACACCTGAATACAGATGATGAACATAAGATTACACATCAAATTATGTAAGCCTTACACTAACGTTTCACAAACAAGTTCAATTCATACACTTTTTTTAGAGAGGAAAGAAAGATTTTCATAGACTAGAATCCATGTGTGACTAAGTGAACATAATTTATGATTTTTATAATGATACTTTTGCAAAGGAAGGCATGGAACGCAAGATAATGTTATGAAGGAATGAAAGAAATTCACAAAAATAACTTGATCATGAACCTGAAATGCACAACACTCTACAAGAACAAGATGGAAATCTGAACATCAATAGTCACCAAGGCAAAATTTTATATATCATGCTCCAAAATGAGTTATAGAATTTTGCTAATCTGAGAGAGGACTGTAGAAGTCACAGACTTTAGAAAAGCATCCAGGAGAACTCTCTTACAAAGAGGCAAAAATGCCATATATACAAGAAAGATGTCGGTTCCTGCCCTAGGGTTACAAAAAATGAGTTGGCACCTGAATACGTCAGCCCTAGAAGTCCTTGGAATGAATTCAATGAAGCATTCGATGTGCATCCCCCCTCCATGTCGGCAAGAGATCGCTCCAGGGATATCTTAAGATCTTTACAACCATCGTCATTAACTCCCATCCTTCGAGTCCACCATTAAGATTTTTCAAAGTCACCTTGAATGCTCCGCGACATGGTCATTAATGCCGCTCCACCTCTCCAGTCGACATCCCTAGCTGCTATGGTGACTCACGGCTTCCTCCCCTTTGAGAAATAGCATCAGATCCATCTGCTAGGTTCAAGCGCCATTACAGACTAATCAAATCCGATTTCAGAGTAGAGAAAAGTCGTCATGCTCCGTCGGTCTCGTTCGCAGGGGGAAGTCGAAGAGTCAAACCACCCATTATATGCCCTAGCATCTTTTGATTGGTTGAGTTTGTGCCAGGTAGATTCCAATGTGATCAAAGGTTGCTTCAGAAGGATCGTATGTCAGCAAGAATTTGGATGTCGGGGAGAAGTCATAGCGGGTCAATAGAGTCATACCGATATGCCCATTCTTTTGGCAAGACACACAACGGTTGACAAGACCTCATGGCGAGCTCCCAGAGTTATATCGATCTCACAAAAACCATCGGCAAGACCCCATCAGGTCGGCGAGACACTATGGCAAAGGCAAGATCCTTTGGCGAGCTTACTCCATGTCGGGGAGACTTGGATGTTGGGGAGGCATTTCTCCGCACTCATTTCATTTCACCTAGACCACTCTGCTATCGGTAGGACCTCTTGTTGAAATCCTCATCTCCTAGCAAAGGCACTCCCTTCACTGAGAATCTTCATAACTAGTGGGGGCAGGGCAAAGATGGAACCGGAACCAGGACCGGGGGGAGAAAGGGGGTGAAAGCAAAGACAGATGAATCCGGGCAGAACCAGGATTGGGACAAAATCCGTCACTGAAACTTTCCTTAAGTTTCAGTTTCAGATTCCGACCCAGTCCCACCCTCGAAAAAACTCAAAAGAAGGCGAAGGGAGGGAAGAAAAAGGAAGAAAGACAAACGAGAGAAAGCAACCCCGACGAAATACAAGGAAGAAAGGAACAAAGAGTCAGCGGAACCAGAACCGGAACTAGAACTAAATGTGGACCTGAAACTTTCTTCAAGTTTCAAGTTCGGATTTCATTCTGATCCTGTCCCCATCAACATCCGAGACACAAAGGAAGAAAACAAAAAAATACATAAGAGGGAACCAAGGAGAAAGAGTGGGACCAGGGCCAGAACCAGAACGAAAACTGGAATCAGAACTTTGGAAAAGTTCCAAGTTTGGGTTCCAACCCAGTCTCGGGCCCAAGAAAAGAAAGAAAACACACAAAGTGAAAGGAAGAAAGGTGGGATCGGAACTAAAACTGATCCTGGGCAAAACATAGTAGGGGCGGGGACAGAAACAAACCCGAAACTGAAACTTTCATCAAGCTTCAAGTTTGAACTCCGTCCCAAACCCACCTCTGACAAAGGAAAGGAAGAGAGGAAAAAGGAAAAGGAAGAAAAGAAAGGGAAAAACTAGCCCACGGTCAAAACGGAAGGCCAAAGAAGAGAAAGGGATGCACACAAGCGTGGAACTGGAGCCGGAACCGGAACCAGAACCGGAAACGAAAACCAGAATTTTGGAAAAGTTCCAAGTTTGGTTTTAGTCCGACTTTGCCTCTGATAGAAATGAAGAATGGGCCCAACAAGGAATGAAAAGGTAGAACCAGGGTTGGAACCAGAACCCAAACAAGAACTGGAACCAAGGTAAAGTTCCAAGTTCGGGTTCCGACCCGGTTCCGCCCTCGACAAAACAAGGAAAAAGGCAAGAAGGAAGAAAAATGGAAAGAGGGAAAAACAAGGCAAAAATAAAAATGAAAACCCACCCCTAAACTGAAGACCTGCATGTTGGGCTCAACCCTCTTGGGAGCATCATTTAATCCACATGCCAAATTAAAACATCATTTTCCCCTACATCTGCACAAGAAGCAAACAAGTTGGAAAAAATGTGATCCTGATGCAAGTGTTCCTCCATTTGGTCTTCTAGAACCTCAGTAAACATGGGTTACCCTGCCTGATTGAGCCCATAGGTGAAAAATGGGTAACAGGTAGCAGGGACAAAGACAAAGATAAAGATGAAAAGGGTAAACAAGAAAAAGAAAAGGAGAAGAAGAAGAAGAGAAAATGGAGGAAGAAAAGAAGGAAATAGAGAGAAAAGGAAGAGGAAGAGGAAGAAGATAAAAATGAGGAATCTACTAGGAAGAATGAAGAAGATTTAAGGCAAGTTGTAGAATCGTAGAGATCTCCCGAAGAACTCTCCTCTGGTGATGATGTGTTGAAAGGCTTGCTATCCAAGAAAATCAAATTCCAGCCAGTGATTCCTCTAGAGCTTTTACAACTTCCTAAGATTCAAGGGAGTGTGGACCTTGAAAAAATTTCTCCTGTTCATAAGTTGGTACTGGGTGATGCATTGGACGCATCCAACAGAAGAGATATTTTGGAGACACACCAGAAAGGAGCAAAACTAATTGAAGATGCTCTTAAGGCATTGCAAGAGACAACACCTGATACTTCAATTAATACATCTATCACTCTAGTAGAGAATCTAAGATTGTTACTGGACTCCTTTAAGGAGTATGCCTTTAGACTTGGTGAGAAGACAAAGAAAGAGGTTGAGGAGAAGCTAGCAGAGAAAATATTGATGGTGTTGCATGACAAGTGTGCTCTGGCACACACAAATGCTGAGAAAAATATGGAAGCTATGCAAATTTGTGAGTCTAAAGCAAATGTTGTCTTTGCTTATTGTTTGAAGTAGTTGAATGTCACTCAGAGTATTAAATATCTTATGGACTCCATTGAGTCCTACTTGACTACTATATCTGGTACCTACAATACATCCAAGTTCAAAGATAGATTAACCTGGAATTCTATCTTTGCTCATAGAGATAAATTCTTTGTTTATAGAAGAAAAAGGAAGAAACCATTAGAAAATTTGGTCAGTTAGGTGACCTTGTGAGAATGGAGTACACCCTAGTTGCTAATGCTTTGGCAAGTGTAGAAAGATTTGAGAAGATAAATTTGACTCCTGGTACTCCAGATGATGTATTAGTGTACATTTTTTAATATTTTTCCTACACATTATTAAGCATACCCTAGGTTATAGGAGATGTGGTTTATGTGAGGACACATGGCGTAATCCATCAATTACATGTGTTGCTCCCACTCACACTTAGGTGGTTGAGTTTCACACCCTCTTTTGGCCTTATATGCCACCTCACAAAACCACTCATTTGTCTCTTTCTGAGTAGGTTATGCCACCTATTTGGCATTTTCCAAGTAGGCATAACTCCCACCTAATTTGGTTATTTGGGAGTTATTACCCCTCTTGGAATTATTTTGCCCATATTGTGCTATATAATCAACACTCACCTCTCCCTCCTATCTAGTTCAAATCTAGTCCAGATGAGTTCATATTAACTCAATCAATTCAAGGGAGAGTTGAGGCATATTGTATCATTTAGTGTGTGATAATAACATCATTTTGTTATTGCACTATATTCCTGCATTTTATCTCTTGCTGCTCTCGTGTGGAAGGTTTATCTTGGTTTTGTAGGTAATCTTGGGTGCTCGAGTTCATCAACAACTCTTACATGGTATCAGAGCTATATCTCAACTCTTACATGATGCAGAGGAAAATCTGATGGATTTTGGAATCCCTGAACAAGATGTTGATTTGTTGCAAAGAAAAGTTGGGGAGAATGGTAAATCTGTGTGGCAAGGTATTCTTAAGGAGCTTCAAGGCTTGCCATCCTCTGGTTAATTTTTATTTTCTTTGTTTTCATATTCTTTTTGGGTTTCCCTTTTCCCTTGATGTCAAAGGGGGAGTGAAAATTGATACAGGAAGAGTATATTGGTGATAGGGGGAGAAGTGGTGTATATAATAAGAGGTCTTGTAAATTTTGGAACATGTTGCCATCAATGACAAAGGGGGAGATTGTTGGAAGAATGAAGAAGATCATCTCATTTTTTTGTTTTGTGTTTTCACTAATGTCACCATGTTATATGAGTTGCAACTAGAAGATTAAGTCTTAGTTTTATCTAGTATTCTAGATTGGTATATGAACTAGTATGTAGTTATTATCCTCTAGTATTTTTTTTGCAATCCTTTTCCATTGATTATTATTGCTTGTAGTTTTGGGAAATGGTTTATGGATGTTGCAAGCATGTATATTTAGAATCTCACGTATTCAGATGCTTGTATGGTGTATCGACATTATTATGTTGTTGCATTTTTTCTATTATGTCTATATTTGGCCAACTTAATGGATAGATGGTGTTATAGTAGATTAATTTTGTTATGTGGATGTATGTGTGACCTATCTTAGGTCTATTTTGACATAATGTAGCGTTCTGAGCATTTGAATTGTCCTTGGAAAGATTTTATGAATGTTTGAAGCCAACAGTTGGTATTTTTGGTGAATAAGGGTTGCATCTAATTAGGCCGACCTAATTGATGCTTGTGGATGTATCAGCTATATATATTGGATAATTTTGAGATCATAGATGATGAAGTTGATAATGATGTGAATGTGAAGAAGTGCAAAAATGATGAAGTGTGTTAAGTCAGTTTACTGAGCTTCAAAGGAACTAAATCAGCACATGTTAGGTGTACATTATCATTTCATTTTCTAGTTGTAAGCCATTTTGTCATTGTAATTATGTAGGAAATGAGCCTCTCATTTTGGATAGTGACTCCTAGTAGTGAGCCACCCCTTTTGTAATATTTTATAGCCAGTTATACTATATTATGAGCTAACACTCACCGTGGTTTTTCTCATTTTGGATTTTCCATGTAAAAAATACTGGTGTTTATGTGTTGTGTGACTTCATGTTTTGTTAATGCTCTTTCTTATCTTTATTTTTATATGCATTGGAGTAATTGGGTGGTATTTGTTCAATAATTTTAAGAAGATACTGATTCACCCCCCCTCTCAGTATCTTGGATAT
The DNA here is from genome assembly GCA_007258455.2 of Sequoia sempervirens. NCBI lineage: Eukaryota > Viridiplantae > Streptophyta > Pinopsida > Cupressales > Cupressaceae > Sequoia > Sequoia sempervirens. The sequence goes on from VDFB02373365.1 coordinate 244,449,946, forward strand.
TCAACATAAACCTCCAAGAAAATAATTAAGATGATAGAAAAAGCTGAGTTAAAACCCCTTGCATGAGGTCTTCAAGTTGTTGGGCGTATAAGGCAAAAAATCCATTGTTTTAGGGATGCAAACTTCACCAAAATGCATAATTTTAGGCTCAAAATCCCCCTAACTTTAGTTGTGACCATGTAGAATTGTTAATTAGGCCTAAACCACCTCTTAGTGTAAGAAAACTGAGTATGAACACCTTACTTGCAATCACCTTGTGAAACTTCTTGTTTGACATTAGGTATGTGAATAACTTGTAGATAATTGGGTATTCAATGAAAGTTTGAAACTACCCTTATTTATCCTTGTGATTGTGTTGCTTTCATGAATAATCATTAGTTTCACTATGATGAAAACTCTCCTTTGCTTATAGCTACCCTTGGCATAGCTATCCTATAACATTCCCATTAGTCTACTCAATACTTTTTCTAAGTTTTACCCACAAGTCAATAGTTTATGCATATATCAGCAAGAGCAGTATTTTTTTTTCTCTTCAATTATAAATGCACCATTTGAAGCATAACCTTTCCAAACTTTTATATTTCATATACAAAGAATCTTTCGAATAATATAACCATGATTTCACTTTATATAAGTATATTCAAGATAACATTTCACTTTTACAATTTCCATATAGATGGACACATGAATACATACATAACTTTAACAAGCTTACATTAACTAGAAATATGAATGGTCTAGAATGTCCTTCTCCCAAATCTTGGATACTAACTGCATGAGGAGAAGCATCACTCAAAAGTGGTTTTCCACCAGCCATGGACTAACTACAGTCCCCCCCCACATCTACCAAACTTGGTAGGATGGCCCTCCCTTTGATGAAGAGATTAGTTCGGTAACCTCATCCTTCAAATAGCCTTTCCTGAGCATAGTGATGTTTCCTAAATATCTAAAGCTTACCATAAATTCAACCTCTATTTCTATGATATTCTTAGCCTAGTATGTACTTTGATCATAGTGAATTGATAGTGTAGACAACAGCTACCTACATTACTTTTGCCAAAGATTCAACACCCGATACTTCAAGTGAGGGTCATCTATATTCACCACTATAATTTCTTGATTTATATTTTTACCATTCGTATTTGTATTTGATTCTATTCTATTCTAGGTTATTCCCTTTCTGGTGGATTATCCTAACCCCAGGAACAACCTTCCCTTTGACTCACGTTAACTAACATAGAAATAAAGTATCTCAAATCAACTCTATCTTATGCTACACACTTAGAGTATACTATACTTTGTATAGTATCAATATTCTACGTATAGTATGAATAGTATTTATATTCATACAATAATACAATCATTGTATACATATCTATATGAATATATATCAAAGGTAAGGCATCAAGAAAAAGAAACAACCAAGTGATATGAAAGCATATCCAAGCATCTTACAAAAGTAAAAGACAATATTTCAACATGAAAATGAAATAAATAGTCTTTCCAACATAATAACAAAGAGGTGGAAATTAGCATGCCTATTTTAAGCTTCCAATTGAATAATCTTCTCCTCAAGTTTGCTTGCAACTTCCACTATGAACTACCCAAATTCCTCTACTAGCTTCACTCAAAATATCTCAACAAAACCAATATAAAACAACAAAACCACTCTCAACCTCACAACTCTTCAACTCAATTTGCTCGAAATTGTAGCAGAATAACACTAATAAATCAGATTGATAAGTGATGCATTTGGTAGAATGAGAACCTCTATTTATACTAATTTGTGAGAAACCAAAGGCTAAAAACTATGAATTGAGACTATGGAGAGAACTATCCCAAGGATTAACCATCACATAAAATTACAATAATTAAAAGAAAACTCTGAATTTTAATTATAAAATTTTACATAGTCTACAACAAGTTACAAAGAGAAAACTAGTCATAGCCAAAACTCTTCTACATGCATGGCTGACCACACAACAACTTCAAATCAGCTCCAAAAACTCCATAATCAAGTATAGGTAGCAGAAAATGCATCTCCCGATCTTTGATACATCATTCTTGGATGCCAAGGCATGTTTTCTTTGATTTTTAACCTTATTTATCTATCATTTTCTTCATTATGCCTTCCTTTATTTCTTCCCAGTCCTAGGTGTTACCAATATCCTCCAAATTTTTCCACATTCAATCATTTTCTCTACTTTTTTATTCATAATCTATTGAATGAGGGGCCCACTCCCATTATTATAATAAAATAAAAAATTACAAATGTCTACCAAGCAGAAAATAAGGTTCAAAGAACCAAGAACTTTACAAAAAGAAATATAAAGAAACCTATAGAGGAACAAGAGTTGAAACACATTTTTTAGAATCAAAACAATTACAACTAGGGAAAAGGGAACACAAAACAGCACATGCTTCAAGAGACTACACCCTTCAATTATTTTGATAGAGGAGAGCTTCCAAAGTCCATTGGGAGCTAGCCTCCATCACCTCCATACCTTCCATGCAGAGCTTTTCAACATCATACTTCCTTCCAACCTTCTGTTTGGGACCACAATCAGGTTTAGATTTTCCGTTGGTAGTTTAAGGAATACCAAGTTTTAGTAGTGGGTCCACAATAAATTTTTCAAAACAATCAAGATTTTGATCTTCCAGGTTGTCCATGAAAGGAAAGGTATCATTAGAATCAAATCCCACCTCATCTGAACTAGAAGAGGTTTCTGTAGACACCTAAAAATGACCTAGGCCTGCAAGCTTCATTTTTACCACTTTCGTCCTAGCATAATTAAGTCATTTAATTATGTCATTGGTCCACATTCGACTATTGATTAAATAATTCATAATTATTTAATTAATTCATGTCATTTGTTTCTCCTTGATTATTAAATAAATAAATGTTTTTTATTTATCTAATACGTCACTAATTATCTAAATCTCCCTTTAATTAAATAAATTTCTTAATTTATTTAATTCCCCTTTGTCATTTATTTCTTCTTGATTAATTAAATAAATAAATTTAATTTATTTTACGTCACTAATTAAATCCCCTTCTTCTAAAAATTAAGTAAATTCTTATTTATTTAATTTTTTCCACTTCCCACTATAATTAAATAATTATCCTAATTATTTAATTATTCATTAGCTTTTTCTCTCTTTAAAATTAAATAAATTTGATTTATTTAATTTAGCCAATTCTCCTGAATTTTGAATTAAATCATTATTTAAATTCAAAATAATTCTTTTGTCACATTCTTCCATAATTAAATAATATCTTTATTATTTAATTATTTACTAGTCACCTGGAGTAAATAAATTTTATTATTTAATTTCTCCAGCAACCTCTTTGTCCGTGCCAGCCTTATATTCCAAATTAATTCTTGACTTTTGACATCTCATTTAATTTTGACCATTGACTGAATTATTTTATAATTCAATCCTGACCCTTCATTCCTACCTGTTGCCCTAATTTTGACCTAACCCTAATGCACAACAACATTTAATCTTGATCATTGATCCTAGGGTTCCTGTCATCTTTTCATCCTAGCCACATGTTCAAAATTGCAGTTTTCATAAAAGGGCAATTTTGATCTCATTTGTAGCTCTCTTGGTCTTTTGATTTATTGACCTCTAGTCTATGTCTACTTGATGTCAACTTAGAGTTATAGTTTTTACAGTCATAGTCACTTATAGTCAGTCATTTTAATCCATTGTAGGGTCATTTTATTTTCTGCAAATCCTTCAACACTTGCATAGGGCTTAGTCTTTAGTCATAGTTGCTCACATAAATATGAGGGCATTTTTATTTACAGCAAGCTAGGAGGTGTAACAAAGGTCAATCATGGAAGGTGGAGACTTAGGGTAACATTGTCCCTTTTGTCTTCACGTTATTTCCTTTGTGCTTTGTTATTTCATAGGAATTTTATGTTATTGTGCTAACCCCTCTAACAATTTAGGATTTTCCCTTGATCACATTGGTGAACCCGACGTCGTTTCTCGGCTTTCCGTACATTTTTTGTTGTGTTCTATTGTTTTGCAGGTACAGGTACGGATCGCTGCAACCCTTTTTTTTAAAACAGTGTGACGCATCATATGCGTCGCGACGCACCCGAGAATTGTAGACCCGCAATCGCTCTATCACAACGCAACTAACGCACAGAGAGACGCATCTATTTTTCCTAAGCCGCATACGAAACCCCGAAAGCCGCATTTGCAATCCGCGCCGCATCTGTCTGGTATAATACTTTTTTCCACTTTGAGGGTTTTATTTTCGGATTTCGGGTCGTCTAATCTTATTTTTTTCTGCATTATGTCTTTATTCCTGCATGTTGAATAAGATTAGATTTTCTGTCACTAATCCTTTCTGGTAGCGGCTTTCTGTTTTGGTAGGGTTTTTTGGTGTTTTCTATTGTTTTGCAGGATACTGGTACGGATCACCGCAAACGTCGCAACGCATCTGCTGACAGAAACGACGCAACTGTTCTGACAAGCCGCAACTGCCAATTACAGAGATGCAACTGACATTCCGAGTAGCATTTGCAGAACCGAACGATGCATTTGCCAAACCACGCCGCATCTGTCTGGTAATACCGCGCCGCATTTGCCTGGTAAAATTTTTTCTGTCAGTTTTGAGATTTTAATTGTCGAATTTCAGGTTTTTCTGTTTACTGGTTTTCTGTCTTTTTCTGTGTTTTATTCCTGCATGTTAACCAGATTAGAGCTTTTGTGTTACTAATAATTTCTTGTAGTGTGTGGCGATCCTTTTTCATGTGTCTAAGACCATCACATACAAGACTACTAACTCATTGTTTGCAGATTCGCATGTCAAAGAAGGAGAAAACAAACAGTGTGCTTGTTTATTTCTAGATTAGCAAACTTTGAATTTGGTGCTTATAAAAATAATCATGTCTTTCATGCTTGAGTGTGCTTCTGGAGTGGTAGGTGAGTATGCTCTCACTTGGTGAAAACCTGGTGATCAGAAAACCAGACCCATTCTTTTCTGTTATTTTACCCTTCACGATTCGGTATATCGGAGTATCCTATCCCCTTGCACATTCATGCCATTCTCGGGTGTAAGAGAAACGGTTATCACTCTTAGAACTTGGGCTCGCTTCGTGGGAAAAGTACTCACCCGGTGATGACTTAGACCGTAGAGGCGACGACACCGGGACTTCAAACAGATAGAAAGTGGTTCTTGGGGAAAGCCCAAGAATCACGAGCGTGGTTCTCGGCGAGATGGATCCGAAAGGGGACTCTCGCTGCATGGATCACGCCCCACGAACAGAATGCCCGAATTAAACACCTCTTGTCTTAGTGTCCAACCGTTCTATTGGCCGTTGCTTGATATAGTGTAGGGTACAGTATCATGCCCGAAGATTACTCACTACCGATCCCCTTGAGTAGAGATAGCAATTCTTGGGATGTCACTACCCAATGAATCCGAATTTGGTGTGCTTGAATGACGTTAATGAGCCGTGGAGGGGAGCCAATGCCACCAAATTCTAAGCTATCCGCTCTCAAGAAGGAAAGGTGTTCATCACCAATCTGGGGTATAACTGGTGGGCTATATCAAGTATACAAACCCATGGCCTAGTGGCCTTTTTAGGATTATGCTTATCTCATGTGTGTTTGGTTATTCCTTAAAACGATGTGTTTGTCAAGTGCATTCTGGTTTTGTCACAGTCCAAACAAAACACTCATCAAACAGACCAAAAACTTCCATCAACATACCACGAAAATCACTTTGAAACAAAACTGTCATATCTGTCGAACCGCAACTGACATTCTAAAACGCAACTGCTCTGATAAACCGCATCTAAAACTTTAAACAACGCATCTGTAGGCGTCGCGACGCATCTGTTAACCCGAACACCGTATATGATAAACCGAGTCGCATATGACAGTCAAAAAGCCGCAAGTGATAAACTGAACCGCAATTGCTAAACTGTGATGCAATTGCTAAACTGAGACGCATTTTCCTGTCAAAATTTTAAAACTGCACAGTCAAAACCAGAGACCTCCAAACTGTCAACCATCTGTCAAACTCTGTCATCTGAAAGATTCTGCCAGAAACCCAATTTGAAATTGCTCAAAGTTTTGTCTCTTAGCTTTTCATTGATCACCTTAGGTTTCATACCTCACCCCATTTAGTATCACACATTCAACATTACGTTGTCCCTAGGCTCATCTCTTGCATATTTAGGAGTAGGCAAATCTTAAGCACCCCTTGGCAAAATCATTGTTTTCAAAATTAGACCCTTTTGGACCAAGTTATCAAACATCCTTTTAGTCATTGTCCTCTTTTGTGAGATTTCTTCCAACTCAAAAGTCTAGTTAGGAAGACTCACTAGTCATCTTGTCAACTTGTCATTAACAACACAGTCCTTTAGCAGTCCAAATCGAAAACAGAGGTCAAGCTTAGAAGTGCTTAGATAGCCTCGTCTTACATTGCATCCACATTGCATACCTTATTCACAAAAATCCAAAAACAGTGGTCATTTTAATCGTCAGTTGAACCTTAGATTTCACCTAGTGTCATACTTGCATTTAGTGAACATTCTCTTTGAGCAATCTCATTTATGGTCGAAACCAGACTTCAAAAGCACAAGAGACAAATGGAAAACTTTGGACGAGATCCCAACAGTCCTCCACATGACTCAAACTGGACCGCAAACGATCCCTTTACCAATCTAGACAATCAACCTCTAGTGACAACACAATCCTTACCTAACAACTCATTCAAACTCTACTTGCAAAGAGATGAAAATGGTCAACTACTTCAGGAACACATAGAAGCATTGACCCAAAACCCAGAGGTCTGTCAGTTGGCTGAAACAATAGCACGTCACGACAGAGACAGATTCGTAGCTATGCTCTTGAGTGAAGGAGCTCAGTTACCACCAGGATTTGACATTAACACATTACATGGCCCTAATGCCAACAATGTTCATAACATCTCACACAGTGTTCAAGTCTTAAATACTACAAGAAATATCCCTTTTGACACCACAATGACACTGCATACCACATCCAACATCCCAAACATCTCCAATACAATAAACACTACATCTATTGGGGGATCACAATCATCCACAACATCCACAACACTACCCCAATTAAATACAACCACTCTTGGCTCCTTGACATCATCGGAAAATTATTCCAATCCTCCTGTTATCGCAACAGCAAACACCACAGGGGCATCATCAAGTCATCACAACGCCCCCTTGACAACTACATCTACTACCATGAACACAACTTCAACAAAATCGTTCAGTAGTAATTCACAACATCCTTTGGGAGGAGCCACAGGGCGTATCTTTATACAAGGACAACAACAAAACGTTAACACGACAACACAGTCAAACGTCATTACCTCCCAAGGTACAAATACCAATGTTCCCCTTGTGCAAAATCAGCAATTCACACAAAGTGGCCCAATAACTCAACCCATGACATCGTCGATACATCCTAACATTCATGGTCACAACATCCCCCAAATAATGAAACGCATAGCTAGGGGACACATTCCAACATACTCATCCAACATTCACACTCATCAACATGCACCTAATCACAACTTTCAATACCAACAACACACGTCATATGTACCACAACAACCCATACCACCACAATACACCTATACTCACGCTGGAACACATGGTGTACCAGGCAATCCAATGTATGGAAATGTAAATGACCCTACCATAGATGAACTCAAAACAACAGTGCGGGATATGGCGAAGACAATGCAAAACATGCTCATCACAGGCGGGAAACCCGAAATATCATATGATCTGGATGTATACCCATTCGACACAAACTTACGTATGCCCGCATTTCCGCCAAGATATGTGTCACCCAACTTCACTAAATATAAAGGCAAGACAAACCCCATTGAACATCTTCGTGAATTCGCAACTAACTGTATGGATATCGCCTACGAACCCACATACTTGATGAGACTTTTTTCCAAAAGTTTGGCGGGTCAAGCCCTTGAATGGTTTTCAACGCAAAAAGATATCCAGACATGGGATGAGCTCAAAAGAAGGTTCATAAAAAATTACGCATACAATATTGACATGGACACCTCTATCACTAGCTTATGCAATCTCACACAAGAAGAGTCGGGTGAGACATTTATCCCATTCTTTCAAAAATGGAGAAGCCTCGCTAGTCGATGTCACATTAACATTCCTGAAAGAGAAAAGGTTGACATGTTTGTCCAAACACTTCTAGGGCCCCTCAAATTCGCATTGCAAATACATTGTTGCACAACCTTCACAGAATTAGTGGAAAAGGGGGTCCAAATTGAGAAAGCCCTTATCGCAAAGGGAGAACTGAGGTATGGTTCCAAAAACACAAACACCAACCCACCCGCTGACAAAAACAAATACTGGGTCAAGAATAAACATGTTACAAATGATGGTGTCATCGACGCCAAGATGACAAGTCCCGTATTGGCTCTGAAAGGGGTACAACAACAAAACAGACCAATAACGACATTGACACCTCCCCCCAATACTCCTTCAAACAGTCAAAATGATCAAAACCGAAAAGGACAATATCGTCAACTAAGACAATTCCCTAGGGGTCGCACATACACCAATTTAGGAGAACCCATTGCAGATGTCCTCAAGAAATGCATCCAACATGGGGTCATCACACTTCCAGAAATAAAACCTTATGACCCAAGACAATTCAAACCAGCATGGTGAGATTACAACGCAATTTGCGAATACCATCGAGTCAAAGGGCATACAACCTCCAACTGTCGACAACTGAAAAACGTAATCCAAGACCTCATTGAAAATCGCACCATCGAAGTAGGTGGATCGCAATTCAATTCCAACTCAGATCATACTATCCACAAGAATCCACTGCAGGATCATGGTCCCCATAATGCTTCCACTTCAGGTCCACAGAACCATGCTAACTTCACCCGAGTCAAATATGATTACTCTAGTGGACCAACAATAAATAATGTTAGAACGGATGAGGAGTACATCAACACCATTACGATCAGGAGAGCACCACAGTGTAATGCTACTACACGAAGTGGCAAGGTCACTATAGCTGGCCCACCTCCCCCTAGACAAGCCAAGATCATTGTAGCAGACCCATCTGCTAAGCAATCACAACCAGCTTCATCTGCTAAACAACCAAAACCTATCTCAACCCCACAGCAGTGGAAACCCAAAAGTCAGTTCAATCTCATTGACCAACTAGGAAAGACTCCTGCGCAAATATCTATCCTGGAACTGCTTCGTATCTCTCCCGCACACAAAGAAATCCTGGACAAAACTCTCCTAGAGTCCTTGGTCCTGAAGGACATTGATGTCAATCAGTTTGAAACTATGGTGGGATATCTCACCATGCCGCACCATGTCACCTTCTCAGATCAGGATTACTCATCATCTAAAACCAACCACAATGATGCATTACACATAGAATTTTTTGTCCACAAGCACAAGGTTAGACGGGTTTTAATAGATGGTGGAGCAGGGTTGAATATATGCTCCCTTAAACTGGTTAAGGCTCTCGAATTCTCTGATGCATGTGTAGACCCAACGAAAAGCATAGTGATCAAAGCATATGATGATGAGGAACGCTCTTCGCGAGGTGTTATCTCTCTCCCTATCAAAGTGGGACCACTCATTGTCAACACAACTTGCCAGGTCCTGGATTTGGAACTACCATACAACATTTTACTTGGCCGTCCATGGATCCATGCTTTAAAAGCCGTTCTGTCGACATACCACAAATGCCTCAAGTTTCTTTTTGATTGTACAGAAGTAACCATATACAGAGACCCCGACCCTTTCCAATATTGTACCAATTTAAGGGGTATCTCTAAAAACCAAGTACCTATTAACCGGGAAGCACTTGGTTCCTCGTCCAAATACATAGACCCTTCCATGCTCGGGTCATCTTCCACATCCACTCCATCCACGTCTTCTAACATATCACAACCCTCCACCAACCCTAAGACCGAATCAACTGATAAAATCCAGGACCTCGACTGCGGAGAGTTCAAACTAAATACATCATACAGCATAACTACAATACCTACTCCTCCAAAGATATATGGTCGACCATGTTTCAGAATGGAACCGCAAGAAACATTCAAAGTTCCACCGAATACAGTTTTCATCAAGTGGGGAGACATGAGTGATGAAGATCTTACCGACATCATAGGATGGATCTACAAGGATACAATCTCACTACCTCCACTACCAGTCCAGAAATATGGCAAGGGTTACAATATCATGAATGCTAAAGGCTACAATGGTACTAGTGGCCTTGGAAAAAACAAAACTGGTCGAAGGGAACCCATAGAAACTTTCCAAACTCCGAAGTATCTTGGATTAGAGTTTGGATCACTCGACAATGACGATCGACGTACCCATGAACTTTCCAGTGAGCGAGTACATGCTTCTTAAAGTGTTGAGACTACTAGGGAATACCTAACCGAAATAGACTCCCACGAGTGGGAATTTGGCTCCGAACGATCCCTAAGTGACTGTTGCCTTGATGATTTGTTTGTCAAACCACGGGAATTGACCTCTGAACAACGATTTTGGCAAACATTCAAAATTGAGTGGGCACCAAACAGTCAAAATCCCACTAACACTTCTCATGACATGCAACAACCACCATCCGAACCCCCTCAGTCTAATCTATCTGAAGTATCAGATGAAATTGATCACCAGGGCTGTCAAACCTTCACCCCTTATTATGACAACGAATATGACACTAGTGAAGGAGAATACTAGATAGAGTCCGATGTCGAGTTGGACGATGATAACCTCATCTACAACATCAACACATCCATCTGTATGCTATCATCATCTTCACCCGAATTCACTAGCCTTGACGATGGCATTTCATTAGTCTACCCTGAACTAGTCGATTGGGACCAACAAGGACCGCCAGTTCTAGACACATTCCAAAATGATGAAGCCATTGCTGAATTCATGGGATTACGTGAAGGCATACCCAGTGGCGATCACAAATCAGGATTTGCTATTGATCTAGACTGCACGGCATCCTTCGGTGAGATGGTTCAGTCCTCTAGTCGTAAAAGTAAAAATAAAGTAAAAAATGAAACATCTCTAGGTGAAAACCGAAAGGCACCTCTTGACGATAAAATAGTAAAAACAAAGGACGTATCTATGGGTGAAAACCTCTCGGAGGCACCCAAAGATGGAGGATTGGACTTTCTCCCCGTGCAACAGGAGAGATCGGCCATGCTTGTTGAGGACACCATAGAGGATAACATTTCGACTCCAGAAGACCCCAAGACGGTCCTATTTGCGGCATCATTGACAGATGAAGAGAAATCGGAATTCATAAATTCTTTGCAGAACAGAAAATAAACTTTGCATGGTCCTACACCGACATGCCAGGATTGGACCCCAAACTGGTTCTACATCATCTGCCACTAGTACCCAATGCTAAACCAGTCAAGCAGAAGTTGCGCAAAATGCACCCACAAGTTGCTCTATTGGTTAAGGCCGAGTTAAAGAAATTACTGGATGCTGGATTCATAAGGTCTATAGATTATGCTGAATGGATTTCCAACCTAGTGCCGGTGACAAAGCCAAATGGACTAATTCGGGTATGTACAGATTTCTGGGACCTAAACAAAGCATGTCCAAAGGATGACTTTCCTCTGCCCAACATTGACATCATAGTCGATCTAACTGCAGGACACGAGATGCTATCCCTCGTGGATGGTTTCTCCGGTTATAATCAAATTCGCATTGCTCCTGAGGACCAACACAAAACAACATTTACTTGCCCATGGGGTACATACTGTTGGAACGTCATGCCCTTCGGTCTCAAAAATGCAGGTGCCACCTACCAAAGGGCTATGACCACGATCTTCCATGATATGATGCACAATATAATGGAAGACTATGTAGATGACTTATTGGCCAAATCAACAACAAGGAAAGATCATTTGAAGGTACTTGACAAAATTTTCAAGAGACTAGAAGAGTACAAGGTTCGATTAAACCCTAAGAAATGTGTTTTTGGGGTCACGTCAGGTAAGCTATTGGGGTACATAGTTTCCCAAAGAGGCATAGAGGTCGATCCGGCAAAGGTTAAAGCAATCATAGATATGCCTCCACCTAGAGGGATCAGTGAACTCAGAACCCTACAAGGCAGAGTGCAATCTATTCGTTGTTTCATAGCCTAATTGGCAGATAAGTGCCATTCCAGTATCTGTTACGCAAATGTGTCCCCTTTGTATGGATAGATAAATGTCAACAGGCCTTCCAGCAAATCAAAAATTACCTGCTATCACCGCCAGTCCTCATGTCACCTATTCATGGAAAGCCATTAATTCTATACATCTCGACCACTAGTTCAGCACTGGGGGCATTACTGGCCCAAAATGATCATGAGGGGAAAGAAAGAGCAATCTACTACATCAGCCGCACACTGATCGGTTACGAGCTGAATTACACATACATTGAACGTGCATGCCTCGCAGTTGTCTTTGCAGCCCAAAAAATAAGGCATTATATGCTCAATCATCAGACACAACTAGTTGCCAAAATTGACCCATTGAAATACCTATTAAGTCGAGCAGCGTTAACAGGCCAATTGGAAAAATGGGTCATGATCCTAAGTGAGTACGACATACAGTATGTTGAATGCAAGGCAATCAAAGGGCAAGTAATAGCAGATCAACTGGTAGATGCGCCAATGCAAGCCTCTCATCCGTTGGTAACTGATTTTCCTGACGAGTCCATCTTTCACACGGAACTAGCAACACCATGGAAGCTGTATTTTGATGGGTCCCACATTGGTCATGGCCCAGGGGATAGAATCTTATTCATCACACCACAAGGGGATTCAATTCCTAAGTCATTTTGAATTGCTTTCCCTTGCACAAACAACATCGCCGAATACGAAGCACTAGTTACAGGTCTCAAGCTGGCAATCAAATGGAAAATTCAAACATTGCTTGTATTCAGGGATTCCCAGCTAGTAATCAACCAAGTGAATGGTGACTATGAAATAAAGGATGAGAAGTTGCTGCCTTACAAGAGGATGGTGGATAGTTTCCTAACATACTTCCAATCAGTGTCTTTTGAACAAATCCCTAGGGTACAGAATAAAGCAACTGACGCAATGGCTACTATTAGTTCTCTCTTGGACATCCCTAAAAATGTGTCACAATTTGAGTTCCTGGTAGAACAACTGTTGATACCGGCATATGATATCCCAGAGTTAGAAATGGTTTGTGAACTTGTTGGTCCCAACTCTCCTTGGTATCAAGACATTTATGACTATCTAAAGACTCACACCCTTCCATCGAACCTATCCAATAACCAAAGGAAGTCCTTCATTAGAAAATCTAAAAGGTATGCCATTATCAGGACACCCTATACCGCCGTAGTTTCGACAATACCCTCCTTAGATGTCTTGACACCATGAAGCATGTACGACCTTTACGTGGCGTACGATGGTATATGCGGATCTCATTCGGCGGTCCTACTCTGGCTAAGAAACTAACGAGACTTGGATATTATTGGTCGACAATGGAAAAAGATGCAATAGAATATGTCAACCTGTCGCAAGTGTCATATCCATAGTGATTTGGTCCATGCTCCAAAGACAAGAACTTCGCCAATCACTTCTCCGTGGCCCTTGCTCAATGGGGACTCGACCCGTGGGTAAGATTCATCCAACCTCCTCCAACGGCCATAAATTCATTATCACCGCCACTGAGTATTTCACAAAGTGGATCGAAGCCATTCCATTGACATACATTACTGGCAAACAAATATCAAATTTTATCCTCAATTACATCATTTGCCGGTATGGCCTCCCACAGTCCATCATTACTGACAACGGACGTCCGTTCAAAAACCAAGACGTACGTGAGTTATGTGAGCAATTCCATATCCAACACCACTTTTCATCCCCATACTACCCCCAAGGAAACGGCCAAGCTGAGGCGTCGAATAAAACCATTATCAAGATCCTTAAAAAGACTGTCAATGACGCTGGCCGCGATTGGTACATACAACTTAACCCTGCTCTGTGGGCTTACCGAACTAGCATTGTACGCCTACAGGAGCTACCCCATTCGCCCTGGTTTTTGGCGTGGAAGCCATCTTACCCATTGAGGTCAAAATTCCTTCAGCTGTGGGTCTCTTTGAAGGGTCTAACTAATGAAGAGGAATACCGACAATCACGCTTGCATGAGCTGGAAATGCTGGACGAAAGAAGACAAAACTCACTGAATCACCTCTAGGCATATCAAAATCGCCTTTGTCGCAGCTACAATAAAAAGGTCATGGTCAAAAAGTTTGACATTGGTGACCTGGTTCTCATGCAAAACCCTAAGAACCAAGCAGACAGAGAAAAGCTAGGAAAGTTTGAACCAAACTGGCTGGGTCCATATATCATCATATCTTCTTTTGGTTCTGGAGCATATCAACTGGAAACTCTAGATGGGGAACAATTGATTGAGCCCATCAACAGTTTACACCTCCGAAAGTTCTACGCATAGCATCAGAGGACAAAGCTGGAGGGCCCTAAAATACAAAAAAAAATTGAAAAATGGAAAGAAAAAATCGTCACCTTGATGAAAACCTAGCAAACAGGCATCTTGGTGACACCAAAAAAATCAAAAAATCACAAAAATAGTAAAAAGAAAAATAATTCATCCAATAGTGAAAACCTGGCAAACAGGCGCTTTGGACAAGTACCATGGTGAAAACTTGGCAAACAGGCGCCATGTGTAATCAATCATTGCTCTGCCATCTATTGTCACTTGGTCTAAACTTGGCATAGGATGAAAGCTATCTTCGCCATTATTCCGCAAGTCACCGTCACATCCTACTCTACCTGTCCTAGTGGACGAATGATTGACATCAAGTCCTGACGACTGTTGGTCCAGTAAGTCAACAGCATCCTATCTGTATCCCTTGCAAATGGCTAAGTTCTAAACCTGACTGGGGGCAAAAAGTTTATCATGCGACTACAGTGGATGATACGTGAGATCAAAAACATCATAAAATGTCCTGAAAAAAGACAAAAACATTATAAAATGTCCTGAAAAAAGACAAAAACATCATAAAATGTCCTGAAAAAAGACAAAAACATCATAAAGTGGCCTGAAAAAAGACCTAAAAATCATAAAACATCCTGAAGAAAACCAAACAAAACATTCGACTGCGCACGGCACACAAGTGCACTGTCATCTTTGGTCTAAGTCAATCAAGTCAATAAGTCCATGTCATTGTCCGAACTACGTTGTCTCTGTGCATTTGCTACGTAGGCAAGACTCATACTTGAGTCCCCGAGATATTAGGTCAGTCCTATTAGGTTTGTCAAAATAAATCATGGCGCAATCTTTGCTCATCAAGACAAAGTCATTGGTCGTGTCGAACTACGAGGTCTCTGAGTGTATGACATAGGCAAGGCCATCTATCGATGAGCCCCCGAGGCCGCACTAGGTCAGTCCATTAGGGTTCATGACACTACAGTGGCACACACATCAAAAATATTCAATCAATGTCCAAATGGGAAAACTCCTGAAACAGAGTAGAGCCATCTTTTATTTAACATGACAATCTCATCAAGGCAATCTCGGCATATAATCAAACACAAGTCAACCTTGGTCACAACAAGTCAACCTCAGTCAAACACAAGTCAAAGCAAACCAAATCATTATAACCGGTCAAACTGTCAAATTTTGGCTAGTCTTCAGATGAGTCCTTCTGAAAGATAACCTCTGTCATTTACGTCTTCGGATGTGTCCTTCCTAGGCGTCGTCATCATCATTCGGCCTTTCGAGCCATCCTCTTGACATCTAAGGATCACTCTTCCTGACATTAGCGTTCTTCAGATGAGTCCTTCTGAAGAGCCAACTCTGTCATTTATGCTTTAGGATGTGTCCTTCCTAGGCATCGTCATCATTTTGAGGGACCCCTTACGACCATTAGGGATCAAATCCTCCTGACATTTGGCATCATTCAGGATGTGTCCTTCCTGAATTCACCAAATCTCGACATTTTCAAGGTCATCAAAACTTTAAAACATTCAGACATCTTGACATCGTCAAACATGACACCTTGGCATCATAACAATGGATATCCAGATGCACTTGACAAACACTTGACAATTGTCTTTTCATCTTTTATCATGTTATTAGTTTTTCAGTGAGATCCCACTAAGCAGGATTTAGAGAAGCAGCGACATAGCATGACAATTGACACGCATGACTACTAGCTTCTCAACGAGACCCTGATCTTGGGATTTAGAAAAGCAATGACATATCATGATAGAGACTGCATTTTTATAGTTTGACAATCATGTCACTAGTTTCTCAAGGATGTCCTGGCAACAGGATTTAGAGAAGCAACAACGTTTCATGATCTGTCATTGTCTTTTTCTGCTTGTGGTTGATGATGACAACAAGACTGGGGCAAGCACGCTCCTAGTATGAGTCATACTCATCCTTGTCTGTGACTGTTTTGTCTTGGGTAATGGTACGACCTTGTACACCTAGATCTGCGTCATATCTTGGTGTTTGTTGACCATTACAACAGTTTGCCCAATGATGATTAAAGAGCAACGAATATTAAAAGTCCTATAGTAAAGTCTTGAAGGATTTGTATCTTCTCATAGGTCTCATATCTTCTCCTCTTTGGTCTGGTCATCTTCTCTCGTCAGTCCCGCCATCTTCTCTCGTCCATCCTACGATGATATCCTGTGTCATTCAAAAACATAAGTGCATACATGATATATCCATTGCATTAGGTCCATACATAAATCATCCATGGCATTAAATAATATCATACATGGCATTACATCATATACATAATCACAAATATTGCATTAACATAATCATCATCATTGCATCTTTTACATAAATGCATCATACACATCATATACATAATCACAAACATGACATCAAAAATCACAACATAGACATCATAATACATAAATGGCATCATAAATTAAGCATCATATATCATACACACATAATGCATAGAACATCACATAACACATATGGGCCACATCAAAACTGCATCATCATATAAATCTCATCTCAAAAATATGTAGTCACAGGATAGAGTCAATGGATATCCCAAAAATGGAGCTCGCAGGCTCAACAATAAACATAGTGTGTCTAAATACAAATATGCCCCTAGGGTAGACTCTCATCATCCCCTCGGGGTGAAGAATGTGGTGGTGGCTGAGGCCCTGTCACTGGCTCTGAAGCAATGGATGGTCCTGTAGTGGCCTGTGCCTTCGAAGATGAGGGAACTGTGAATGAAGGCATCATTGTGACAGTATGGAACACCTGTGAGGTCACTATTGCTGGACTCTGAGAAATGGTAGGATCTGTCACTGGTGGCTGACTCTGTACCGACCTCTGTGCTGAACCAATGGAACCCTGACTGTGCCCTGAATGATGACTCGGAGTATGCCTGCAGGAGTGATGTGATCTGTGGCCTGATGTGTGTCCTGTGGAAGTCGACCCTCCGACACTGTTGTGGCTCCTGGTACCACTCCCACTACCCGACCTACGCCCACTGCCTATCCTCGTCT
This sequence comes from Sequoia sempervirens, assembly GCA_007258455.2. Lineage (NCBI taxonomy): Eukaryota > Viridiplantae > Streptophyta > Pinopsida > Cupressales > Cupressaceae > Sequoia > Sequoia sempervirens. The sequence goes on from VDFB02373365.1 coordinate 244,467,532, forward strand.
ATGATCGAAACAGGGTAGGATCTCGCTGCTCTGGCGGAACTACCTGCTCATAGAGGGTCCGGTACTGTCCCAACCTAGTGCTCACCCTCGCAAGCTCCCGAGCCATGTCTCCTATGGGTCCTGTGCACAGGGCTGCAAACTCTGTGCACCATCACGCTGAATCCTGTTGGCGAATCACCGCCTGATCCCGCTCTACATGGGCTACCTCCAGTGCTGACTGTAGCGACCTCACCTGTGCTAGGCTGGCATCTAATCTCTACTGTAAATCGGCCACCCGTTGATCAGCTGTAGCATCCTAGGGCAACTCTGAAGATGGCATCTCCTCCTCACCCTCCACCATCTGCCATCTCAGGACTCTCTCTGCCTCGCCTATGGCCTCATCCTCCTCGTCATCATCATCATCCTCCTCTCCTGCCACCTCCGCCTCCTATCTCTCCCCCTCCGCCTCCTCCTCCCCTGCCACATCCACCTCTGGGGCCCTCGGCGATCCCTCCCTCCCCGCTTCCCCTCCGGGCCCCTCCATCCCCCCCCACCTCCTGCTCCCCTCCCTGCCTCCCTCAGCCTCTCTCCCCGTCCGGGTTGCTCCTCCATCCCCCCTCCTCACCAACCCTGGATAGCATCTAATGCTACTCTCGCTTACACTGCCGTGACCCTCGCGGACTGCACTGGCCCCATTCCACTGGCCACCTCCTCGCCATCTCCTCCGCCATTCCACCCCTCACCTCCGTCTCCACCTCCTCGACCTCCGTTCTCCACCACGGCCTCGGCCTTGCACCTCGCCCTCCATCATCACCCCTGCCTACGTCCCTCCCTCCATCACCACCCCTCCCATCTCCATCCCTGCCCCTGCCTCTGCCTCTGCCTCTGCCTCTGCCCCCATCTCTGCCTCTGCCCCCTCGTCTGGCTCGTGGTACTCGTGGAATCACTGACCGCCTGTCAACTGGTGCTGGCCTGTCAGGATTTGTCAATGGCATGGGTCGGCGTGCCTGCCACCATAGATCATAGGCTGGTGTGGTACCTGGATCTGCTGCCCCACCTCTCCAACCCCAGGCCTAGGCTTCTAACCTGTCAATCTATTGTGTCGTGAAGGCCACTGGGATGGCCAGCCCCCATGCATACTCTCTAGACGATCGGGCATACTCTGCCGTCCCCATGGGTACATCCTGCTGCTCCCCGAACTGTCTTAGTACACGCTGCGGCAGGTACATCTCAATAATCAACGATGTCTGTACTGTCCGGGCAATGAGGTATCGATACTGCCTGCAAAAACTGAGATGATCGTCCTCATCATCCCATGCCTCACAATCCCTGTAGGGTCTCCAGATGAAGGTCACCATGGTATCAATCCGATGCCGCCACCACCCTGTCTCACCCATGCGGGTCTGCTGTAATGCGCCGGCATAGTAGTAGGAGTAAGGCATCCCCGCGGCCAGCTGTGGTCTGTCGATAGGAGGGCGGAATATGGCAATACGCTCCCATGCCCAGATCATCATCAGTGTGGTCCCACAGGAGATACTCTCTCCTCTCCTGTACACAACGTCATGCAGCTGATGATAAAGTGTCCCCAGCAAACAAGGACCCCATGCATAAACTGTCCTATCTCGTCGCATGCCGACCATGACATCCCCCCAGCCAATCGGAAATCCGTGTCCTCGTCGGTCTGGAACCAAGATGCCACCAATCAGAGTCGCCAAGAATGCATCAAAGCGACTGTAATGCTCCGCCAGGAAATCCCAATGGATCTCGTAACCCTCAATGCCGAGTCCAGCACCCTGATTCTGGTAGTACGCCCGGAAGGTCTACTCGCCATGACAGGGATCATACACGATCCACTCCCCTCGAATCAGAATCTAGAGAATACAGTAGACATCCTCCAAAGTAATCGTAGCCTCACCTGTCGGCAGGTGAAAGGAACAGGTCTCTGAACACCATCTCTCACACAGCACCGTCAGCAAACCCCTGTTCACCCGAATGGCGGGCATGAACGCAACATGGAATAAGCCGAGTCTCATCAATCGTCGCCGCTCTCGCGGGCCTAGCTGATCGCCAAACCGAAAGGTCCTCGGTCTGCTCTCTCTCATATAAATAGGGGAAAGCTGCCTCTGCAAAAAGATGAACACTGCATTAGCACCTTTTTGGACAACTGTGACCATCATGGAAAATAACTTAGGGCATGAGAGCATCAAAGCAAGTTAAAGTAAGAAAATAGGCAAATGTGTCGCAAAAATGCAATTGCATCGCAAAAATATAAGTGCGTTGTTCGAAAAATCAAATGCGCTGCACCAAGTCAGGTGCGTCGCTTCATGGCACTTGCATCTTGAATTTAGGCGCTTGCGTCGCCACATCGCGAATGCGGCGCGAAATTTCACTTGCGACGTTCAAAAAACCAGTTGCGTTGCAAAATTGCGATTGCGGCTTTTGAGAAGGCAAATGCGACTCGGTTAAGCATTTGCGTCGCACCAAATATCGAATGCGGCGCAAACTGCCAGAGCAGCTTGTTTTTTATTTGCACTTGCGTCGCGACGCATCAAATGCGGCAAACGCGAAATCAATTGCGGCTTACGCGAACGCATATGCGTCGTGGCGCATTCGTTCACTACCCTAGAAAGCACTAAAAAAACATGTAAATCGAGAAAATGACAAATTGGGATTAGGGTGCGTACCGCTGGTCCTGAGCCCTCTGGCCGTCTGAAGGTCCTCACGATCTCTCTGCGGTGCTCTGTCACTGGAATAACCATCGTAGCTACTGCACCTTTCGCTTTGAGCTCTCAGGATTCGCAAGGTGAATAGTCAAAGTGAATTGACTTTTACCCCTTTGACGACCTATTTATAGGGTGAAAATGACATTTTTTCAACCGCGGTTAATACTGGAGGCTCATTTCCGCACCTTTGACCTCCCCGTAAGTTGCTTTAAGCATGTCAGAATCTAAAACCGACTGCGCCGCTGTCTTTCTAGCCATTAAATTGATTTATCGGGACCTTTTGCAAATTTTTCTGGCACTGACCCAAAATTTGAAAATTTCCCGAGGGGGCAGGAATACTCCATACCTTCACTGGGGCATATTCTTGACTTATTTTCTTTGTCACAACGCGACAAGCGACATTATGACAAAGAGGGGCAAAATGTAGACACCTAAAAATGACCTAAGCCTGCAAGCTTCATTTTTACCACTTTCGTCCTAGCATAATTAAGTCATTTAATTATGTCATTGGTCCACATTCGACTATTGATTAAATAATTCATAATTATTTAATTAATTCATGTCATTTGTTTCTCCTTGATTATTAAATAAATAAATGTTATTTATTTATCTAATACGTCACTAATTATCTAAATCTCCCTTTAATTAAATAAATTTCTTAATTTATTTAATTCCCCTTTGTCATTTATTTCTTCTTGATTAATTAAATAAATAAATTTATTTTATTTTATGTCACTAATTAAATCCCCTTCTTCTAAAAATTAAGTAAATTCTTATTTATTTAATTTTGTCCACTTCCCACTATAATTAAATAATTATTCTAATTATTTAATTATTCATTAGCTTTTTCTCTCTTTAAAATTAAATAAATTTGATTTATTTAATTTAGCCAATTCTCCTGAATTTTGAATTAAATCATTATTTAAATTCAAAATAATTCTTTGGTCACATTCTTCCATAATTAAATAATATCTTTATTATTTAATTATTTACTAGTCACCTGGAGTAAATAAATTTTATTATTTAATTTCTCTAGCAACCTCTTTGTCCGTGCCAGCCTTATCTTCCAAATTAATTCTTGACTTTTGACATCTCTTTTAATTTCGACCATTGATTGAATTATTTTATAATTCAATCCTGACCCTTCATTCCTACCTGTTGCCCTAATTTTGACCTAACCCTAATGCACAACAGCATTTAATCTTGATCATTGATCCTAGGGTTCCTGTCATCTTTTCATCCTAGCCACACGTTCAAAATTGCAGTTTTCATAAAAGGGCAATTTTGATCTCATTTGTAGCTCTCTTGGTCTTTTGATTTATTGACCTCTAGTCTATGTCTACTTGCTGTCAACTTAGAGTTATAGTTTTTACAGTCATAGTCACTTATAGTCATAGTCATTTTAATCCATTGTAGGGTCATTTTATTTTCTGCAAATCCTTCAACACTTGCATAGGGCTTAGTCTTTAGTCATAGTTGCTCACATAAATCTGAGGGCATTTTTATTTACAGCAAGCTAGGAGGTGTAACAAAGGTCAATCATGGAAGGTGGAGACTTAGGGTAACATTGTCCCTTTTGTCTTCACATTATTTCCTTTGTGCTTTGTTATTTCATAGGAATTTTATGTTATTGTGCTAACCCCTCTAACAATTTAGGATTTTCCCTTGATCACATTTTCAAGTGAATTATCATGGTTAGGAGCGATCATAGGAAAAGAGGGAACAATAGGTTGCACTGAAAATGAGCTAGAAACCCGAGGGGGATAAAAACCTCCAATGATTCCACCAAATAAAATCATAATATAGAGTGCCATCCTTCTTAACCCATTTCTTCAAGCTCACATACCTCATCCCAACTAAACACTAAAAGGAGTAGGCATCAACTCTGTGCCCTAACATATTGCAACAAAAGCAGTGAAATGGTAAACCATCATAGTTTAAGAACTAATTCCAGACACCATGATAAGAGTGGATTCAAATAGAGTGGGAGAGGGGTTTTTAAAGGTACACCATCACACAAACCCTATAGAATCTATAGTCTAAGGCTACCATGTCTGAATCAATCTTGACAAAATACCCCACCTGGTTGTTCAAATTGCTCAATAGATCCACATTACACAACACTAGGGGAAAGTTGTAAATCCAAATATAGACAGGAATACTAGTAATCTATGTTGTGGTGAGATTAGAGAAGGGAAACCAAGGACAAATGAAAAGGCCCAAGTGTCAAAAAAACCAAGGCCCATTCTGCAACATAAAGTTACAATCCTCCATAGAGAAAAAAGTAATCAAGAAAAAACTAAATTGGAGGGACTCAATAGGAGTAGACAAGTTGTTCTAAGAGCTATTGATCCATTCAAAAACAAAGGCCACCGACAGACGTCTATGCATGCACCTCAAAACCATAGATTGAACACCATGGTCACTATAAACAACATCAATTCAGCCATCAGAAATGCAAAAGTCCACTAGCTCGTCAAAGAAAGTCACAACTAAATCCCCAAAAGAGAGACAGGAATTTCCATGCAAAGGGTCATTTTCTAGTTTTAGGGATGGAGGTAGGACAAGAGAAGGCCTAGGGCAAGTAGAGCTAGGATTTTTGGATAGAGAATGCACACGACAAAAAATTATGCAAACATGATAAGGATTTGACTTTTTCTTGCAACATCCACAGGGATGGAAGGCATAACACCAAAAGACACCCCCGTAGGGGATGCAATCAAAGGATAGAGAGCCATGGGAGGAGAAGTGGGAGTAGGAATGGGGGGAATAGGGCTATGGGTGACCATGCAGCCCTACTCTAAAAAAAAATTACTACACACATGAAAGGGATTTGATTTTTTTTTGCAAGCCACATCTGAAGCATGAGAAAAAAATGGTGCCTACGAGCCATCTTGAGTCAAGTGGAGAGGAGATGGGGCTATCAAAAAAACCTAATGCTCCAATAAAGAGCTGAAGTGAAGCACATAGTGTTTCCTCCCCAAAAACTCCTCTGCACCAGAATCATCCTTGGAGCCCTCGACAGGAGCCTTGTACTTTGTCGTACCATTAGGTTTAGAGTTTTGTGATCTTTTTCTTCACACTCCCATAGCTAGAGCATCCCTTCTTCTAGGTCTATGAGCAGAAACATCACCAAGACTGCCCTCGCACATTTTTACAATTCTATATATAATATAAATTTATTGAAAAAAAAAGTATTTTTATACAATAAGAAATTATAATCATTTTCTCTACTTTTTTGTGCATCCCCTTCTTCTATTACTCTCCACTTGCATTTTCTTGTCAAGAAATTCAAATATTTGCTAAAATTTTCCTTTCACTATCTCATCTCGCTACTTCCACCTCTAGACATCTAGATTATTTTTCTTCATTTGATGCCAATTTTAAATTCAATGAGTTATAAGATGCTAGAAATGGCCTCCTCCAATCTAGGCATGGGATTTGTTTGCACATTTTAATTTTTAATAAATAACAATTTCAAGCACTTTTATTCCCAAAATCAACTTGAATTATCAACCTTACAAGATGACTTCAATTTTTAGGAGTTGGAGGAGAAAATAAATTATTTAATATTCATGCCTACAAGACAAAACAACAAAACACAACCAAAAATGAAGAATTAAAGAAAGCACAATTTTTGGTGTGTATGATTTCCTGTGCACCCAGATGCTCCTACATCAGTAAAATTTCAATTTCTATGTTTTAAAGTCAAAGGATATTGCATGCAAAAAAAGAAGACAAAGTGTAAGTTGTGATCAAGAGCTAGAATCTAGTTCTATTCTTCATTATTGTGTCCTCATGAGTCTCACAAAATTTTCATGTTATTTATAGTATATACACATTATCATTGACATATTTGGGAAATCAAAAAGGTATTCCCATTACTACACCCATCGTAATGTAAGTAGATTAATGAAATAGAATTATCCAATATCCTTGCATTGGAATAGTTTTGGTGATCTCTATAAACAACCTTTGTTCTTGTACACTCTTATTTTTATAATAGTGTAAAATAAGAATTCATTATTTAATCTTACAAAATTATGTGTATTTTCTTTGAGCTCCAACTAAATATAATGTTCATATACCCTAATTTTTCCTTAAAATTCTTAAATGATTGTAGTTCTTGTTAATCCTAGGAAAAATGCTCTCTTTACCATTAGATATATAGTATAAGATGTCATGTGAAAATTCTTAGTACCTTGGAACTTTAACAATTTTTTATGAAGATTATCACTTAGCTAATCAATCTAATCTATTATTTATTTTTCATCTTTAAGATGGCTACGATAAACCTTGACATTCATTGGGAGAAGTCATTAATAGAAATGTACCCCATTAATTTATTTAAATTAGTTATCATATCATTTATTTCTATTAGGAAATAACTTCTCACCAATATCTTTTGTAGCTTTGAAATGGGGCCTTGGGTTTCACTAGCCACTTAATATTCAATGTTTTCAAACATGTGTCTAGGTATTTGATGTCGGAGCATCCAGATCTATAGGTGAACCTACATCACCCAAAAATATTTTGACTTTAATTTTTTATTTGGTTTTTGTTTTAGTTTGTTTTGTAGTTTCAAGAATCTCTCAACATCAAGAAACCATTGGTATGATAAAAAATACAAAAAATTGAAATTTTGTCAATTAGTCATTTTGAAGGCCTAGTAGGAAGTTTTATGAAAACAATTGTTTCCAAAGACTTGTAAGAGATAGGTAAAATTATTTTTAGGGGAAGGTTCTTTACTTAATTCTTCCAAATGTGAAAAAACTTTCATGTTCAATACTTTCACAGTTTGGGATATTTTAATGTTAGAAGTTTGTTTAGTGATTTTATGGGAAATTTAAAATACCAAGTTTTTTGAAGGTTGGAATAGAATGGATTGTCGGGGAGCTTTATAGAATTGTGAAATACATTGTGGCAAGTTTTCATGTAAAAAGGAGTTTTTGGTAAAAAGTTATGTAAAAATATGTTTTTTGGTAATTTGGTGCATATAGAGACAATCATATGAGTGAGATAGAAAGAGTATAGGGTGGAGCTTATGAAAGGATTTATATAACATTTTGTTTCCACAGTCCATGATCATTAATAATCAAGATTTCTGGATAAAACTGTGTGTGATTTTTTCCATCAACGTTTCGGATCATACTCCATGATCCATCATCAGTATCCAGAAATCTTGATAAATGACAAATTAAACAACAAAGAGATTATCTAATTATAGAGGAATATTCTAGGGATAAATCATTTTATGAATTAAATAATGATTTAATTCAACATTCAAGATTCTGGATTAAATTAAATAAATAAAGATTTATTTAATTAAAGAGAGAAAGGGCTAAAGAATAATTAAATAATTTTAAATGATTATTTAATTATAGTTGAAAGTGCCATAGGAATAAATTAAATAATAGTTTATTTAATTTTAGAAAGAAGATAAATTTAATTAGCGATGTAATTAAATAAATAATGTTTATTTAAGTAATCAAGGAAGAATAAAGGTAAGAATTAAATAATTAAAGTTATTTAATTAATAGAGGACAAATGACTTTTAATTAAATTATTAACATTATTTAATTATGAAAATGAAGATAAGAATTATGATGAAATTAGAATCGTAGGCTTAGGACAATTTTTAGTGTCTACACTTTGCCCCTCTTTGATATAATGCAATTTATTGCATTGTGTCAAAGAAAAAGATATGCCCCAGTGAAATTAGGATGAGGAAGGATGACGAGGAAGTAGTGGTATGCCCCCTCAGGAGGACAGGAAGATTCAAAGAATAGGAGTATGCTCTTGAAATGGATGAGAGAACTAGAAGATGAAGGACAAAAGGGATAGAGGAACATAGATGAGGGTGGTGAAGATGTAGAAAAGAAGAAATGTTAGAGTGGAAAAAATGAATAATAGCATAGAAGACTTAGATGTTAGTACTAGAAATCTTCAATGTTTTTCCGAAACATAATAGGCCTTGCATTAAATCATCATTGGGCATTAAATGATACAAATGGACAACAAACACCATGATATGAGATAGACCAAGGTGTGCAAGGTCATCCACCTATTAAAACAGACAGTCATAGACAAGGAATGTCCTAACTCGTACTAAGGGAAAAGTTGCCCCAGTTTTTTTGTCAAGACAAACCACAAACAACTATCAAATAAAAGACGAGTCATGAGACATCATCACTCCTCTAAATCCTTCATGGGACATCCTCGAGGAAGCTAGTAACTAGACTTAAAGAAAAAGCCAAAAGAAAATCAACAAACAACAGTCAAAGAAAAAGAGTCTTGATACATCCTTGCTTCTCTAAATCCTTCATGGGACATCCTTGAGAAAGCTAGTAACCAAACTCAAAAACAAAGGTAGAAAAAAAAAGATAAGACAAAACAAGCCACAATGTCAAAAACCAATAAGAATATTTGCCAAAATTTGATCATATTTTTTGTTTAATTGTGTAGGGGATTGATAAGATGATTGTAAGAAGTGACACATATCATATAAGATGTTGAATTGGGTTTCAATCATGTGACCACCTGTATAAGGCAATGATAAAGCATGGTTTCAGAAAGACACATATCATATAAGATGTTGAGTCTGGTTTAGATCATGTGACCACCTGTATAAGGTGATGATGAATTTTTGACTAAATGATCATGTTTGTTTTCAGGAAGGACACATCTTGTATAAGACATAGGTTGATTGTTTTTGTTATTGCTTTGGAAATTTGTTTGTTTGAATTGATGACCTTGTTGATTTATTTGTCTTGTTGATGTGTGACTTGTCTTGATGTTCTGACAATTGTTTATGTTTTATGAAAATGTTCAACTTATTTTGACTAACACGAAGGACCATAAAGGACTAACCTAGTGGGGCCTCAGGGGCTCATCGATTGATGGACTTTCCTACATTATACATGTAGAGACCTCATCGTTCAACCAAACTTTGACTGAAAATACTAACTAAAAAAAAATTGATTTATTTGAAGATATATGATGTATGTGATAGTGAATGTGACAAAACCTAATGGACTAGCCTAGTGTGGCCTCGGGGACTCATCAATTGATGGCCTTGCTTATGGTATACATGCAAATACCTCATAGTTTGACATGACCAATGACTTTGTCTTATAGATAAAGGACTGGGTCATGATTTTATACAGACAAATCTAAAAGGACTAACCTAATTCCTTAGGGGTACATAAACAGATGGCCTTGCCTATGTTGAGTCATAGAGGCAACATAGTTCGACAATGACAAAGACTGATTGGTGCGACTGACTCTAACTTTGTTTTTGGATTTTTGACATGTTTTGATTTTTTTGTCTTTTTGAAGTTTTTTATGATGTTTTTGGAGTTTTTGGGGACATTTTGTTATGTTTTTGGGTTTTTTTTGAGACATTTTGTGATGCTTTGGATTATTTTTAGGACATTTTGTGACCTTTTTTTTTTCAAATTTTTTGATGGTTTTATGCACTCAAAATAGCCATTGTAAGATCCAAATGACGTAAGTCAAGTGCCTACCCCTAGTTGGGTATAAGAAAAATTTATCATGAATAGGATGGAATGGGCATGTGAAGTGTGCTCAATGCCAATCATTCCAAGTTATGGAAAGGAAAATCATTTATTATGAGTGATGGATAGGAAAGATAGGTGATATGACCGAAAAGTTAGGTTGGAATGATGGTAGACAAAGAAGTAGATTCAACTTCACATGACACCTGTTTAACAAGTTTTCACCATGGTACTTATCCAAAGCACCACCGAAGTGGTTTTCACTATTGGATGACTTATTTCTCTTTACTATTTTCTTGATTTTTTAATTTTTTTTTATTTTTAATATTACCAAGACACTTGTTTGCCAGGTTTCACCTAGGTAATGTTTTTATTTTTATTTTTTTTATTTTTTGTTTATTTTTATATTTTTTATGATTGAGACAAAGTTCTTAGAAGCTATGTGTAGACCTCTTCAGATGAAGGTTGTTGATTGGTGCTGATAATGGTTCTCCTTCAGGAGTAGAGAGTTGGTATGCTCTTGATCCAAAGGCTTCTATGACAATATAAGGCCCTAGCCAGTTTGGTTCAAGCTTTCTTGGTTTTTCTCTTTCTGCTTGATTCTTTGTATTTTCCATTAAAACTAGGTCACCAATGTCAAAATGTCAATTCAAGACTTTCTTGTTATAGCTACGATGAAGATTATTTTGATATGATTGAAGGTGATCTAATTCCTTTTGTCTTCATTCATCAAAGACCTCTAGCCCATGTAATCTTGACACATGGTACTCTTCATCATCAATATGCCCTTTCAAAGATACCCTTAGGGAAGGAATCTTGACCTTAATAGGAAAGATGGCCTCAGAATCAAATACCAAGGAATATGGAGTGGCATCGGTGAGTGTGGATGATTGTGCAGTAATCCCATAAGGCAAGGTTAAGCTATAAATTCCAATCATAACTAGCATCATTGATAGTCTTCTTAAGGATTCTCAAGATTGTTTTGTTAGACGCCTCATCTTGGTTGTTACCTTGTGGGTAATATGGAGTGGAAAAGTAGTGTTGGATATGGAATTCTTGGTAGAGGTGACAGACTTCTTGGTTTTTAAATGGGCGGCCATTATCTGTGATTATGGATTGAGGAACACCATACTGACAAATGATATAGTTAAGGATGAACTTATAAATTTGTGGCTTTAATCCACTTGGTAAAGTATTAAGTTACAGTAATGATGAATTTATGATAGTCAGAGGATGTAGGATGTATCTTACTGATGAGGTCGAGTCCCCATTGGGAAAAGGGCCATGGTGATGTTATTGGACAAAGCTCCTGTGATGGTGTGTGTATCAGGTCTCTATGAATCTGAAACTACCAACATTTATTGACAAAGACATATGAGTCCTTTTCCATCGTAGGCCTTGTTGGCCTCCTACAATGATTTCATAACTAAGCCTTTACAGCCATGATTCAGAGACTGGACATCTAACCTGAATAGTTATTCAATCATCATGAAGGTGCATTTAACTTGTCAACCCACGAATCTGAACTTGAAATGGGTCAACACAGTATGTGCACTAGGGGCTCAAGTAGTCATTGCACTCTATAGCTAAGAAACACAATACTGAAAGTAAATTGCTTAAAAGGAAATAAAGCAAATGTTGAATATCAACCAACAACTATGCTAAGATGAAATGCAGAGCAAGAATGAAAATCTGAGTGACAAACAAGAGACTACTCTATTTGCTTTGGCTGCAGGAACAATCACATAATGGAATTCTAGTGGCTACAGGAATGGTTGATGCCAGATTTCTAACTAAGTACTAAACAATAAGTAATACTAAATTAATGCTAAACTAAGAAGATGGATTACTCACCAAGTGGGCCCCCTTGGATAAGTATCCTCTAAACTACCAAGAACTCATATGTTCAAACTCAGAACTTTATTTTATTCACTATAAATCATGCATACAAAGAGTAATGTATCTGTATTACTAAAACTGGAGAATGAGAGTACAATGTCAAATCATGCAACCTTCTAAAGAAGGAGCATAAAATCATTATTTATACTATAGTTGAATAAGGCAGTCAACTCCACGACTAGGATGACGACATTTAGGGAAAATAGGGGAAAGTGGAGCAATAGTGGTTATGCATGCATGGAATCTAGTCAGACATGCAATTCAAGTGCAGATCCAGCACAACAGTAACGCCCATGCATGCTCGATCATTAAGGTCCACAACAAGGTAGTTACATTTAGTTGCATGAAGAATCTATGCTACCAGCTGCCTTTGACTTAGAGCAATTTCTCAGCTAGACATTATGGTGCATGCTCAGCTGGTAGTGTCTTTCTCCACTTGGCGTATTAAATCTACATGTCTAGATTAGTACGCATAATAACTGCACATCTATAACCACTCTAAGAAACATTCATTAATCACATACAAAATCAATATAGATGACCCACATATTATGCCAAATATCATTAAAGCTTGTAGAGATTGGATAATATCAAATGTTAATGGTTTGAGGGAAACATTATGCCAATACCAACACTTAAGCATTAAATTCCATGACATTTATGAGCAAATAGACTATAGATTCTACCCAAAACTAGACCAAAAACTAGGCTCATCACTCCCCCCAACCTAACGTATTGTTGGTCCTGTAGTAGGGGAAGAGTTGTTCTTCTACTTGGTCAAAGTTCTAAAATTTGTAACTGAGAGTTGTCCAACATTAGTGGCTGTAATACGTGAGTCAAGGTCCCAATAGAATCCTCTCAATCTGTCAAACCTGTTCCATCTTTGCCTCTCTGTAGCAATGTCATACTAGTAGAATCTAAAATTTGGATTGGGCCACATGAGCATGGGTAGCTAAAAAGGTAGGGGAAGCCAATGTCATCCCTGAGTTCTCCCAATCTGAATATGTCTCTCAATTCTTTTTAATTTTGCAACATAATTGTGGATGGAATGAGGCTCAACCTATTTCAGCTCATCAATCAAACTATTCCATCTTTGGGATAAACATCTCCTCATGGTTTCCTCCTTTTTTTGTTTTTACCTCATACTCAGTGTAAATTGCCTCAACCCAAGGCATAATCATATTGCCATAACTTGGTATGAGAAGCATTCTATGCCATTCTCTATAAATATCCCTTGGATTGCTTGATTCAACTCTAACATGCAGAGGGATATCAGACTCCAATTATTTTTAAGCGCCATGTTGTTGTCCCCAACTAATCTCATTTTGCATCCAAGACATGAATGATCTCAATTGAAAATCCCCAACATACAACAACAGATTCTAGTCATGGTCTTTTGTGATAGCATCATTATGTAAATAAAATTCACATAGCAAATTCTTCATCTCAGGTGAGGCAATCCTATAAGCTTTGAAAAATTCCATAGGGGTATCAATAGAAGGATCCAAACTTGAGGAAAGCCTTGAAATCTTAAAAGAGAGATACTTCTCTTTTAGGAGTAGAGCATAGGACCTTAGAGGATCTCTACATTCTAGAATCTTTGGCACCAAAGCTGCCATATCATCTACCCTCTGCTTCAGGGTGGCAATTTCTACATCTTTATCCTCAATCTCTTCATCCTTCTTTTGAATTTACTCCTTCAACTTCTATTTTTCCTTTTTCCATTCTTCCTCCCTTCTTTGTATTTCTCTCCATAAATTCAAAATTGTTGCATGTACTATAAAACTAGGAGGATTATGAATTCCTACCAGTCTTTTTGTTGACGGCGGCTCCTCATATGGCACTATTTGCATGGAATTAGCCTGTCTAGTTATCTCTGGCTATAAGGGTGTTGTTTCTTCTTCCTTTTGGTGTAGGGACTCTTGTTCTTGTTGTGGCTACAGGAACTCCTACTCGGGTTCTGGTTATTGCTACAGGACCTCTTGCTCATACTGTATGAAGTCCTGATTTTCTTCCAATTCTTCTGCAATGTTAGCAAGATCGGTCAGTGTTATATTTGCTGCTCTCCTAAATATGTCTTCTCCTTCTTCAACATTCTCCCACTCCATTGGAGCTTTAGGGTCCTTATGTGAGGTTTCACCAGATTTAGGGCTTTCTTGCAAAGGCATACCAATTGCAGGCATGACTAGTCTTGATTCTTTGGGAGGTTTCTCACTTTTTCCTTTGCCTACAGGATTAACAGTATTAGCCTTCCTCTTCTTATATCTTGGTACTTTTCTTTCTACAAGCTATGTTTTAGCCTTCCCTTTTCTCATTTCTACCTCTCTCTATTTTTCCCTAGTTTTGATGAGGGTTTCAAGTGGATGTACCCTATTTGTTTATGCTCAATGGGGGGTCATTTGGCTCTATGAATTCAGCCCTGGATGACCTTACATCTCTAGAAGTAGGGTAATTTTCACCATTAGCAGGTAACCCTGTAACCTCTGCAATTATTTCCTCTATTGCCACAACTTCTAACCCTTTTATTGTGGCTTTTCCTTTTGAAAACGTCTGGGAAAATTCAAGGGAAATGCCTTCATCAAAACCATCCAACTTCAAAAAGTAATCTATCCATCCACAGTTTTGAAATTTGGCCAGGCATTGTGCATCATACAGTAAAATATCATGCACCATGGGTTCATTTCAAATTAACCCACCTCCCATTGTCTACAATCAAACAAATGCTCTGCAACTTCTTTTCCTGCAATTCCCCTTCTTTCCTACAATTTTTTTCTAAAAATCAAATGCACTTCCCTATAGTGTCTGCTAAATTTCAATACCAAACTGCTAAGTTTCTAGTGCCAGTGTCGACTAAATTTCCTTTCTTTTGTTTTGTCTTTTTGCTTGCAACTCAAGATTACAACAAGGAAATAATGGCAAGAAAATGAGTGATAAAGGAAAAATATGATAGGAAGAAATGGTGGCTACAACTATTGTCACTTCACACATGCAAGTTGTCCTTCCACTCGGATTTCAAATCAGCTCATTTTTAAATTTCTGACATAGCCTAATATGATTTGACACATGGACAATAAGTTCACAAAATATTTGCTTCTTTTTTGTTCCCCTCCCTCCAACCTAAATTTGGAAATGTGTCCACACATGTGAGATGGGAGTGGTGATTGACAGGTAATGATGACATTTATGTGAATACCTATACTAACGTACAATGATTAAAGATAGAAATTAATGGGCACATACCTAAATGTGTGGAAGATTAGTTGCAACAATTTCGGATAAAGTAATGCTCACCTTGTTGGAAAATGAATTGAGCAATAAATGAAGATGAGGTGGAATGAGGTGAGGTGGAATGAAGTGATGGAAGAGAGAGAAAGGTGGTGATGGATGGGTGGATGGGCAGATGATGAAGAAATGGACTTCCACATAAGTGAAAGTCTTTATTATGAAAAGTATGTACCTCAATTAGGCTGAAGGAGGGACACTAGGTCCACCGCCTTCGATTGTAGGAAGCTCTGAGTGTTGGGTGAATTGTTGCAGGAACTCTTCTTTAGAAGCTATCTTATGATACAATCTAAGGCGATTACCATTGACAAGTAATTTTAACCTAACAGGGTCAATGGTGGTAAGCTGAAAAAATCCATTAAGAAAGAGCTCAACAACTTCATATGGTCCTAGCCACCTTGTCTGCAATTTTCTTGCATTGTCCTGGTATCTTGAATCATAGAGCAAGGCCCAATATCCTGGTTTGAGCTTCTCATCCTTGATAAATTTGTCATGCCACTTGATTCTTTGATTCTACACTGCTTCTATATGTTGCAGGGCTGCTCTTCTTATCTCATTCAAAGCGTTTAGTTGCATGATTCTTTCTCTCTATGCTTCAGAAATATCCATCCCTAAATCCACTACAGTTCGTAGAGTTTTATGTTCAAATTCAATTGGAATCATAGTTGTCTTTCCATACAACAACTCAAATGGGGTGAAGCCTGTAGTTGTTTTTCATGTTGTCTTATAGGCCCAAACAACTTTTGGTAATCTTTTTGCACAATCTTTCCTATGGATAGCTACTATTTTAGTCAGAATGGCTTCAATCTCTCTGTTGGTCATCTCAACTTGGCCATTAGCCTAGGGGTGATAAGGAGTAGAATTTATGTGCCTTATATTGTACTCATTCACTAGTGTTGCATCAAGAGTTTATGTGAATTGTGGCCCTTGATCAGTCACTATTTCTCTTGGGATTCCATATCTTGTGAAAATCTCCTCATAAAGAAACAATGCAACCTTGTTCTCTCTTGCATGCTTCATGGCCTTAACTTCTACCCATTTTGTTACATAATCAGTGCATACCAATATATAAGACTTTCCATTTTATGGGGGGTCAATTGGTCCCACAAAATCCAATCCCCCCTTGTTAAAGGGGGTGATTACTACCTGAGGTAAAAGTGGCATCTCATCAAATTTGGTTGGTCTACCCATTCTTTGACATTTGTCACATTTTCTGGTATACCTTCTTACATCATTGTGGAGTGTTGGCCAGTAATACCCTATGTTCAAAACCTTCAATGTTGTCCTCTTGGTTGCAAAGTGTCCTCCACATGGTTCATTGTGACATGCATGCAAAATTTCATATGTCCCATCTTCTCTCACACATCTTCTCATGACATGGTCAGGTCCAGTATAAAACAAACATCCAACAATCCAAGAGAAATGAAAAGATTTTTCAATGAGTGCCCTTTTCTCTTTTGGGGAGAAGTGGGAAGGAACTATACCTGTAACCAAGTAATTGGCTATGTCAACATACCAGGGTATTTGTACACTGAGAGAAAATAGATGATCACCAGGAAAAGAGTCATCTATAGGTTGATTGTCTTCTAATGTAGTTAGCCTTGAAAGAAAATCTGTAACAACATTAGCCTTCCCTGACTTATCCACAATGGTTATATCAAACTCCTGCATCAACAATAACCATCTTTCCAATCTACCTATGATCAAAGGTTTATTCATGAGATATCTAATGGTTGCATGATCAATGTGCACAAAGATTTGGTAGCCTGTTATGTAATGTCTGAATTTGTTCAGTGCATAGATTACTGTCAACATCTATTTCTTTGTCACTGTATAATTAAATTCAACTCCTTGCAATTTTTTGCTGAAAAAGTAAATAGAATTCTCAATAGCTCCCTCTTTCTATCCTAAAACCACTCCTATTGTTAGAAAACCAAGATCTGATTGCAAACTAGAATAGACCTTCCATAGAAGAGAAAAACAAAAAATAAGAAGCTTTGCATAAAAACATGCAATTTGATATATTCGAAAAGACCAATAATTACAAGAGATAATTTTCTTTATAAAAGAAAAGATGCAACAACCTAATCTTATCTTGAGCAACAAGATAGCTCGATAAGATAAAGATAAGATCCTATATCTTAGGAATTAAATAAATCCTAAGTAAACTTATGCGAGTGTAATTAAATATTAATTACACCAACACCCCCCCATAAGTGAAACTTAGGGAGAAGCAAATAAAGCATGCACCTAAAACTAAGATGAATGCAAGAAAGCATGAATGGGTCTCGGCAACAAGGCCTGATTAGGTACCCAAGTACAAATGAAATATGAGGTAGAGAAGGAAAACCCAGTGGGACAAAACCCCCCTACAATGAGATGACATGTTGCAAAGAAGCACTGGAAGAACACTATGGAGTAACACTGGAACCGCAATCTGAAAAGCAAGGAAAGATACTTCTGTCTACAATTGAAACCAAAACCAGAATCAAAATAATGTGACAACAGACCCGATGCTACAGAACAATCGAAAAGTCACAAATTGGAACAACCCTAGAATCTGTGAATCAATAGGAGATGATATGATGACATAATCTGGAAACCATGTATCTTGATGCTGATGTCAAACTGTGACTGAAACTCTTCCATGGGAAGGAGTACCAAAAATAGACTCTGGAACAATAACCACAAAAACATGGCCCTCAAACTGAGAAGAATCTGAACCAATGAGGATCAAGAAATGTAATCTCCCAACTGAAGTGTGAACTAATGAATCCGATATGTGTCAAGCTAAGACAATAATGTGGCCAAAAGAGCAAGGAGACCAGATAACGCATGCGAGTTGCCAACAAATCAAGATGAATATGGAGATCAAAGTGAAAAACTACACTCTAATCAGATTATTATGCAAGAAAACCCCCTAAATGGAACTTTATCATAGTTCATTTATTACAATAACCCAATGATTGTAAAAGGAGAGAATCCTAAATGTGCATAAATAGAAAATAACATGAAGTGGTACTGAAATGAAGTGCAAATGTTCAAGTTTCACTTTTCCAACTGCCAAAATATCCAAGTAATCTCCAAAACACCCATTGGGACAAATCTAGAATAATGAAAAACTTGGGATAGATACAAAAAAAAGCGAATGGACAGCAAGATAGAGCTCCTCAATACCTTTCCAACACCATAAAGAAGACGAAAAATAGAGATCGTGGCAAAGAGTTATGAGCTCGGAAGCCCAAAATACACATCTGACTTCAAACAGAAAAAATAGCAGATAAAGCGAAAAATTATGAAAAATACCTTACACCACTGGAAATTGCTTGGAACTAGCTTTTCGGCGATATCTTGTTTGCCGGATTTCGATACCGTATGCCCAAGTTATGATCAAAAGAAAAAAATTGCTCCTTTAGGAAAAATTAGGGCTTGGAGGGGCAAAGAGGCTGTACGACCGATGACATTAGCGAGTCAAGGGAAAAAATTTGACTGCCATCTAGCCATCGGTGGAAAAAATACTCCCCCTCCAAAAAATTGACGGGCGTCTGGGCTACAGAAAACCAGTCGGAATATTCTCTGCAAGTGTCGGTATATGCTGGAATTTGAAATATTCACCGGAATATGCTTTCAGGTTACTGGAATATTCTCTAAACTAAAATATTCCTCCATGCGGCTCGGACCGAACGCAGGGATCATGGTCACCCATAGGACTGCATAGAGAGTTGGGAGGCCCGGCGGGGGCTAAACTCGCCGGCAGAGGTTGGGTGGCGCGGCGGGGGGAAGCGCTGGTGGCGGTGGTGTAAGGGTGGCCGCCGGGCGGCAAAATCCTTTTGTACTGGAGGCACCGGTGCAGAAACTGAGAAAGCTTAGTTTTTTAAATTTTTTTATTTATTTTCGTGCATCAAGAGGCATGCTGGAGAGGCCGTACGGCCCCCCAAACAAAAAAAAATTGCCTTCCAGACCAACTGCTCAGAAATTGATGAAACGAAGGGCATTCTTAGGGTTTTTGGCTGCTGCAAATGCAATGGTGACCTCCATTTCTGCTCAAACTACTCCAAAAATTCGGCTACCCCCAGATTTTGCAAAAAAACTCCAAACTTCAAACCCTTATAGATCTGGCAAACAGTGATGAAAATCAATGAAATAAAAGTCATTTCTGACTTTTTCCAGCGCTCTGAATCCAACAAAAAACCCCGATCTAATCCAAAACACTCTAGAAATATGCTCAAGGATTGAAACCCTCGAGGGACTCTGAATGAGCTCTGTAATGAAATCCTCCAAAAAAGCTGAGAAGGGGCTACGAATCGAGGCTCTGGTACCATGTTAGAAAACCAAGATCTGATTGCAAACCAGAATAGACCTTCCACAGAAGAGAAAAATAAAAAAAGCAGAAGCTTTGCATAAAAACATGCAATTTGATATATTTGAAAAGACCAATAATTACAAGAGATAATTTTCTTTATAAAAGCAAAGATGCAACAACCTAATCTTATCTTGAGCAACAAGATAGCTCGATAAGATAAAGATAAGATCCTATATCTTAGGAATTAAATAAATCCTAAGTAAACATATGCAAGTGTAATTAAATATTAATTACACCAACACCTATGGCATAATCTGATGCATCAATGTGGATGTGAAAAGGAAGCTCACAATTAGGTCCCTTGAGTATAGGAGCATGAGTCAAAGTTGCCTTCAAATCAGAAAATGCCTTGTCACAAGCTTAAGTCCACTAAAATTCAGCATCTTTAGTGAGAAGGGTATACAATGGTGCTGCTACCTTGCTAAAATCCTTGATGAATCACCTATAATATCTTGCATGACCCAAGAAACTCCTAACATCCTTTTGTTTTACAGGTGTAGGAAGATTTATGATTACCTCAATTTTTGCAGGATCTACTTGAATTCCCTTGTGGGAGATGTAGTGGACAAGAACTACACCCTTTGTATCATCATGAAACACTTTTCACTATTTAAGGACAAGTTTTGATCCTCACATATCTTTAGGAATCTCTTGGGATTCTTCAATGCTTGATTAAAATCAGCACCATAAGTGGTGAAGTCATCCATATAAATCTCCATGCAATCATGAGAAATGTCTAAGAATATGTTAATGACTTCCCTCTAGAAAGTTGCAGGTGCATTGCACAAGCTGAATGGGAGTACCGAATAAGCATAGGTCCCCCATGGACAAGTAAATGTGGTCTTCTCTTGGTCTTCTAGTGCAATTTGGATCTAGTTGTAGTCGTTGCATCCATCTAGAAAAGAGAAGTATTGCTTTCTTGCAAGTGCGTCTGAATCTTGATCAATGAAGGGTAAAGGAAAGTGATCCTTCTTGGTGGCTGTATTAGGTTCTCTATAATCAACACAAACTAGCCATTTCCCTCCTTTCTTGGGCACAATCACTAATGGACATACCCACTGACTATCTGAAATGGGGTAGATAAATCTTGCATCTAGCAATTTATGTAGTTCTCCTTTCACAATTTCTCTTAGTGCAGGGTTAATCCCTCTTTGTGGCTATCTTACTGGAGTGCAATCATCTCTTATAAAAATTCTCTAGGTTCAAAGTTTAGGATCTAGTCCCTTCATATCATGATAATCCCATGCAAATTCATGTTGATGGGACCTTAATAGGTTTTCCAATAATAGTTGATACTCTTCATTCAATTTACTATTAACATTCAAATATTTTCCCTCTGACACTTGGACTTGTGTAGTTAACTCTATCATGGCTACTTCATTAATACATGGTACCTTTAGTTCATACAGAAGAAATGTATGGAACATACCTATTGCTATAGGAAGTTTTTCTGTAGGAACAGTGGTTGTAGGAAGATTGGTTGTAGGAAGAATGTTTGTAGGAAGCATGGTTGCAGGAATAGTGGCTATAGGAAGAGCAGGAAAAAGTTTCTTGACCGAAGTAGAAGATGATGCTTCCTACACTAAATAATGGTTATGAATGAGATTAGCCAACACTTCATCCTCATCTTGTAGCTGCATGAAAGAGCTTCTTCCTAGAATCATAAGTTGTGCCACAAAATTAACTTTCTCGGCCTCTTCACCAACTTGTGGCTATACAAAATATTACTCATCATGAGATGGTTGAGCAGGTGGATAAAGAACAAAAATTTTAGTACTCCTTCCATCTGAAATGGTCATTTCACCTGACTGACATCCAATATATGCATCTATAGTTACCAACCAAGGCCTTCCAAGAATGATGGGATACCCACCTAGTGTAGCCTTAGGAGAAAGAATAATAAAATATGTTGGGTATTCCCAGGAGTCTAGGACTACCACAAGATCCTCCACTACACCATCAGGCTTAACATTAGGAGTAGATCTCATACTTGCAATATTTAGTTGCTAAAGGATGTCTTTGGTCATCGTATTGATTGCTACCCCTAAAGAATCATAGAATTCTCCACTTGGATCCCGTTTATGACAACTTCTACTACAAGACTGCCCAGGTCATTATATTTGGGAATAGTCACTTTTCCCAGCATGATATCAACTAGCTGGCCCACCACATGAACCGTAGTTGGGTCTTTCTTCTTCCTTGTTGGCTTCTTAAGACAAGCTTCCTTAATAGCTTTTCCATATATTGGAACATCCTTTATGGTTTGAAATAGGGGTATCTGAACACATATATGCTTTAGTTGATCCAGGATGTCAAAAGTGGTATCCTCCTTTTCTTCTTTCTTCTTGGAAACTTTCAATCTTTGAGGAAATGGTGGTTCTTTCTCGGTCTACTTGACTTGAACTGGTTTAGAGTTTTGGGTGCATTTGGCTAAATGGGATCATTCAAAGGCTCTTCCTCCTCTTCCATATGAAGCTTAGTGATAATGGGTTTGGGAGGGCCTGATAGTGTAGTTCCTGAATACAAATGCATGTCACCTACACTCACAACATATGCAGGGAATTGATTTGAATCAACAGAGTATGCAGGCTACTATTGTGGTTTGTTATTAAGATTGGGTGTGGGCTGAGCTGGTAGCTAAGTTGGTTTAGGTGCATTTGAGCTTGAATTAGTAGGTGGAGGAATTATAGCAGGTTGTTGGGGATGAGAAGGTGGCTACATGTAACGGTTGTCTGAGTAGGCCATTGTTATCCTCCTCTCCATTGATTTGTTTACTACCAATTTCTGGAGGTGGTTCCCAGTGCCCTTGAAATTGCTACCAATTCCCCTAAGGTTGTTGCCACTGAGGTGGAGAACTTTGATTACTGGGCCAAGCATTTGGAGGGTTACTCCAAGGCTGTGGTGGATATCCTCCATAACTAGGTGGATATGGGAGCTTCCATTGGTTACCAGATGAATAAGAGTTAAAATATGGTCCAACAGAGGATAGAGGATCTGGTGGCATACCTTGTCTTGGAGCCCAAGACTTCCTTTGTGCAACATAGTAGACTTGGTCTTCTTCAATCTAAATTGGCTTGAACTCAGGTGAAATCTGCTTGCTTTCTAGGTTAGCTACCATCTTACATGTACAATCCTTCTTTTTTCTGCAGTGAGGACAATACTCAGTCAACATCATCTTTGACTCCTCTTTCTTCTTCTTGGCCTGAAGTGCATCTAGTTGGGTAGCTAGATTGTTGATAATGTCTTGCTTGAAGTTTTCCAGAAAATGAGTGATCTCCATTCTTGAAACTCTATCGATAGTTGACTTACGAATGGAATATTGATAAGCTTTCTCTTTCTTGGAAGCTTCCCTAGAGTAATTCTAGCATATTTTCTTGATATCCTCCCAAGGAACTTGGGAGATATATCCTCCTACCATGAGTTCCAAGGAATTAGTGCAACTATCATTGATTCCTCTAAGGAAAAGCAAATTTTTTGAGTCCTCATTAAGTGCATGGTGTGGGGAATTTTTCAATCAATACAAGAACCTTGCAATGTAATCTTCTAGGCTCCCATCTTCCTTCTGCTACATACTAAAAATGTCACCTCCTCTCATTTCACTACCCCTATAGTATTCCTTATACTGCTGAAGGAATTTTATCTTCATGTCTTCCCAAGTTTCCACAGTATCTCTACCTAGGTTCATGAACCATCTTAATGTAGCTTGTTTCAAGGTGGTGGGAAATCACTTAAGCCTATGGGCATTAGTAGTGTAATCATAACTCTTGTAGAGTATGTCAAAATCAAATAAGAAGGTATTAGGATCTTTTGTCACAAGTCCATAAAACTTGGGGAGTGTTGAGGTAGGAATGTTCTTGATGTTGTCAACTTCATTTTGAGGGAAAATGGGGAAAGGAAAGGCTAGTTGGTTTTGTCTATTCCTATTTGCATCACCCATGCCTGCTTGATGTGGTTCTAGGACAAAGGGGTTCTCAAGCTGATTTTGTTCTTTCGAGGAGACTTTAGAGCTAGTCAGATCAGGATATGCATCAACAATGGGGTGTGGATCTTCTTCTTCCTATTCTTTTGGTAGGTTCTAGTACTCAACTAGCTGAAATGGACAAGGATTGTTAGGAAGAAATTTCCCATAAGCATCCCTTCTCCTTTCTCTATGCATGTAGTATCACTCACTATCAATCAACTCACAAAAAGAATTGGTACAATATAAGGGGGGTCATTACCTCCTAAATGAGGATATGCTAAGAACAACTTTCAGAAACACTACAACAAGAAAAACTACCAATGACTCCAAAAGACTTCCTAGCTCAAGACACCATCCCTAGCAACGGTGCCAAAAATGTTGGCCTCCTACAATAATTTCATAACTAAGCCTTTATAGCCATGATTCAGAGAATGGACATCTAACCTGAGTAGTTATTCAATCATCATGAAGGTACATTTAACTTGTCAACCTAGGGACGTGAACTTGAAATGGGTCAGCACAGTATGTGCACTAGGGGCTCAAGTAGTCATTGCACTCTGCAGCTAAGAAACACAATAATAAAAGTAAATTGCTTAAAAGGAAATAAAGAAAATGTTGAATATCAACCAAAAACTATGCTATGCTAAAATAAGAATAAAAATCTGAGCGACAAACATGAGACTACTCTATTTGCTTTGGCTGCAGGAATAGTCACAGAATAGAATTCTAGTGGTTGCAGGAACAATCGATGCCAAATTTCTAACTAAGCACTAAATAAAAAGTAATACTAAACTAATGCTAACCTAAGAAGACAGATTACTTACCATGTGGGCCCCCTTGGATAAGTATCCTCTAAACTAACAAGAACTCAGATGCTAAAAATCATAACTTTATTTTATTCACTGTAAATCATGCATACAAAGAGTGATGTATATGTATTATTGAAACTGGAGAATAAGAGTACAATGTCAAATCATGCAACCTTCTAAAGAAGGAGCATCAAATCATTATTTATATTGTAGCTAAACAAGGAATTCAACTCCACAACTAGGAGGATTCCATTTAGGGAAAAAAGGGGAAAGTGGAGCGATGGCGATTACACATGCATGGAATCTAGTTAGACATGCAAGTCAAGTGAAAATCTAGCACAACAAAAATGCCCATGCATGCTTGATCATTAAGGCCCACAAGAAGGTGGTTACATTTAGTTGCATGAAGAATTTTTACTACCAGTTGCCTTTGACTTGGATCGATTTCTTAGCTAGACATTATGGTGCATTCCCAGCTAGTGATGTCTTTCTCAACTTGGCATATTAAATCTGCATGTCAAGGTTAGTGCACATAATAACTGCACATCTATAACCACTTTAAGAAACATTCATTAATCACATGCAAATTCAATATAGATGACCCACATGTTATGCCAAATATCATTAAAGCTTATAGAGATAGGATAATATCAAATGTCAATGGTTTGAGAGAAATATTATGCCAATACCAACACTTAAGCATTAAATTCCATGAAATGTATGAGAAAATAGACTATAGATTCTACCCAAAACTTGACCAAAAACTAGGCTCATCAGGCCAATAATAGTCCACTCTCATAATCTTCTTGGCTAAGGTAGGACTGCTAGAGTTGGATCCACATATACCCTCATGTACCCTAGGCAAGGTTGCTTGTGCTTCTTCAGTATCAAGACATCTCAATACAGTATTTTCTAGGGCACGCCTATAAAGGGTATCTTTGATGATGGTATACTTAGCTGACTTACAGATAAATTTCCTTCGTTGGTTGTTCGAGAGGTTAGGGGGTAGGATTTGGGCATGGAGGTAGTCATATATGTATGTACCATAGGGAATTGGTACCAACAAGTTCACCCACCATCATTGAATCTGGGACATCAAAGGCAAGGACCAAAAGTTGTTCTACCAGAAACTTGAATTTATGCATGTTGCTAGGTATGTCCAAGGGTGAACCAATGGTTGCCATGGTGTATGTTGCCCTGTTCTGAATGTGAGGTATTTGATGAAAGATGATGCTTTCAAAATATTATTTGAGACTATCTTCCATATTCTTGTATGGGGCGAGCTTTTCATCTTTGGTTTCATATTCATCATTAACTTTTTGGACTACCAACTAAGAAACTTAGTAAACTTGTAGATGCTAGATCTTGCATTTGATTGTCATTCATAATACTGTTAAAAGAGCCTCATATTCTGCTATATTATTGGTGCATGGAAAAACAATTCTAAATGACTTAGAAATAGTGTGGCCCTATGGTGTGATAAACAATATGCCAACCCCTAAACCATGATTTGTGTGGGACCCATCAAAGTATAACTTCCATTTCATTTTTGTGTCAAGAATGAAGAAGAACTCATCAGGAAAATCTGAAAGTAGAGGATGATCTTCCTTAATTAGTGTGTTTGCTAGCTAGCCAGTAATAACTTGTCCTTTTATACCTTTTCTTTCTACATACTAGATATCGTATTCACTAAGTATCATTACCCATTTAGCTACTTGTCTTGTTAATGCTACTTTACTAAGGAGATACTTCAAAGGATCTATCTTTGCGACCAACATTGTTTGGTGTTTTAACATATAGTGCCTAATTTTTTGAGTAGCAAAGACTACTAAGCATGTTCTATGGTACTATAATTTATCTCATAACCTACCAAACTGCGGTTGATATAATAGACTACCATTTCATGGCCCTCATTATCATTATGTGCAAGCAAGGCTCCTAACACTGATGTAGTTGCTGAAATGTAGAGTATAAAAGGTCATCCATTAGTAGGTGGCATTAACACTAGTGGTGTGAGCAGGTAATCCTTGATCTGTTGAAAATATTTGTGGCATTTACCTGTCCATACAAACAGTACCCCTTTTCTAAGTAGATGCTAGAAAGGATGTATCTTGCCTACTAACTGCACTATGAATCATCTGATAGACTGTAGTCTCCCTTGTAGTGCCTGTAGTTGACTTATATTGGCTAGTGGAGGCATGTCCATTATAGCTTTTACCTTTGCTCGGTCCACTTCAATGCCTCGTCTAAAAATGATGTATCCTAGAAGTTTTCCTAATTGCATGCCAAATACACATTTTTTTGGATTTAGCCTCACTTTGTATTCTTCTAGTCTTTGAAAAATCTTATCTAGGACTTGTAAATGATCATACCTTTTCAATGATTTAGCTATCAGATCATCCACGTAGTCTTCCATGAGAGTGTGAATGAGATCATGAAAAATAGTTGTCATGGCTCATCGATATGTTACTCTAGCATTTTTAAGTTGAAAGGGCATGATGCTCCAACAATAAGTTCCACATGAACAAGTGAAATTTTTCTTATGTTAGTCTTTAGGTGTAATATTGTGTTAGGTCCACAATCAAGTCAATATTTGGCAGAGGAAATTCATCTTTAAGACATGCTTTGTTTATATCTCAGAAGTATGTATAGATGTGGATGCCCCCTATTGGTTTTGTCACTAGTAAATCATTGGAAATCCAGTCTGCATAGTCAATTGATCTGATAAAGTCAACATCCAACAATTTTTTTAGTTCAACTTTGACTAATAAAGCAATTTGTGGGTGCATTTTTCTTAATTTCTTCTTCACGGGCTTAGCACTTGGTTGTAATGGTAAATGATGTAATACCAAGTCAGGATCCATTCCAGGCATATCAGCATATGACCATGCAAATTTAACCTATCTTTGTGTGAAGAAGTTACAAAATTTAGGTTGCTCTGTTTCTATCAAAGATGCTACAAAATATATTAGTCGGGGATTATCTTCAGTTCCTATGTTGATCTCCATAGTTTCTTCAACCAACATTGGTCACTTTTCCTGAGCAATGGGGAGAATTTTCAACCCTCCATCCTTGGGTTTCTTAGAGAGGTTTTCACCCTTGGATGCATCCCTATTTTTTTCTTTTTCATCATTCAAAGGCGCCTCCCGGTTTTCACTTAGGGACTCATCATTTTTATTTCTTTTATTATTTTTCTTATTTTTGTGACTAGAGGGGTGAATAGACTCCCCAAAATAATCCATGTTATCCAATTCTATGGTAAATCTAGCCTTATAGTCACCACTAGGTATTCCCTCTCACAATCCCATGAACTCAACTATTAATTCATCGTTCTCAAATACATCTAAGATAGGGATGTCTTATTGATCCCAATTGATAAGTTGGGGATATACTAAGGGAATGTCATCATCAGAAGTATCAAAGTTCAAAGGGGTCAAGGTAAAGGATAAGTTGTTGACATAGTCACAAAAGTTTCTTATCAAATCCTCCTTATTCTTTTTCTTGGAAATAGGTAGATTCTGAGATGGGTCCATTGTAAAGGTTTGGTTATCAAAAGTGGGTTTGTTAGGTTCCCAAGAGGCAATATCAATGGATTCCCAAAAGTAATGTTTGAGCCATTCCTCTTTTGGAAAAGATATTTGTGGATGGGAATTCAGTGGATTTTATGAGGAATTAATCATTTGGTCAAGTTCCCCATATAGTTTATCGAGGTCCATGAAAGAGGTGGAGGATAGGGAATCCCACTCATATTCGTTAGAGTCACAAGAGTGATAGTAGCATTGGTCAAATGGCTCATTGGATGTCTCGATAGCTTCAAAAGCACTTAATTCCTCTTGTAAAAGTGGTGCAGTACTAAAAACGCCAATCTAGAGCAGTTGAAACCCAAGCCCTAGGCCTTTCAGCTATTTAGAGACAATGATAGGTTCAATCCTCCCATTCTGATGTAATCCCAACCTGCTATGTCCATTATATCCTCTGTCTTGCATTATCTTGAAACCTTTTCCATATTGATCTATGGGTATCTGAGCAGGAAAAGGAGGCTCTTCATTATCTTCTTTGTATAACCAAGAGGTCACATCTTTTTTTATAGCTTCTTTACCTAGGGTATGTGCAGGATCATGATGGGCCAAAAAGTGGCAATATTATGGGTATTTGTAGGGTATGTGGCTGACGACTTTTTTTTTACCCAAAATTGATGAAACGAAAAGGGTTTTTAGAGGAGATTCTCAGCTTTCCACCAATATAAATTATGCTTTAATTTGAATTTAATAAATAATTATTATTCATTTTCTATTAGAATTATGACTAAAGTCCTGATCGATAGGATGATTGAAAACCATCTATAACTTTCAAATGGCATCACATTTTTTGAATCCAAAACATATGTCACATTTTATGCTTCACATACTATAGGATTAAAAAAATAAAAAATAAATTTAAAGAAGTTTTGACCAAGTTAAGGTGGTCAGACATACAATTTTTTATATTTTTTAAAAGTTGTAATAAAAAATTCATAATTAATTATTTACTTGGAAAAAAATTACAAAAAAATATGTATCACATCCAAACATGAGTCCTCTACTTATATATAAAATCTTATAAAAAAATATTATCATTTTATTATGGTTAGGGTGGTCAGACAGACACCTTCTTATTTTTTCCCTAAAATTTAAGTACTACTGCATTAAAATTTCAAATTTTCACCAAATAGATTTTATTTATTTTTAAATAAACCTAGTAGTTTAGAAACTACATTCAATTTTCTACAAATTCTATTCTTACTTATTTTTTAAATAATATATATAACTTATTGAAATTTTTACGTCAAGTTTCCTAACACTGATTTTTCTGAATTTTTTGCCACTTAAGGGCTTGTTTTTTCCATGATGATCCTGCACATACCCCTTAGTTCCCCCAATTTTGTGAAATTCATTATGGGAGGGATGTGTATGGTGACCACGTATTGTTTCCTATTTGTTGTTGGTAAACTGTATGATTTGGGAGGAACCAAATGGCTAACACAATAAGATGCTTTCATATGATACTCTCCACAACCCTTATCTTTTGACCTTATGAGTGGAAGTTGGTAGTTAGGAAGTGGGAATTTTGGAAAGAGTGGACGGATCGACAT